>OY755044.1:68194554-68414554 GCA_963576565.1 Aspidapion aeneum
TAACATTTTGAGGTTTTTTAAATTTTTTCCCATGGGTTTATCATAGTTCCTATCAACCTTCCAAACCTCAGCTCTCTAGGGTTTCTGGAAGTGAGCAATGTTACGTTTACATAATTTACATTTATAGGGGAGGGAAATAAATGAATATTTTGGTGTTTTTATATTTTTTCCTATAGTTTTATTATAGTTCCCATCAGTCTTCCAAAGCCGGAAATTTAGTCCATGCCGTCGCAGGATTCTCACTAAAAATAGTCTCAAATTGTACTACCACACCTGAGGGTTGGTTTAAATTTCGAAAAACAGTAGAAATAATCGACGATCGAACTTATATACACAATTCTCAAAGCTAAATAATACATAAAACTTAAAATTGTATCTATAGATGCACTAAACGTATTAAATACGTATCAATATTAAAATATGGTAAAAAGCACAAAATATATTAGAATTTGTTTTCAATTACATATCCACCAAAGCAATTGAACATCGGTTTAATCATTGGAAACTCGTCTAATTAGTTAACATGTAAAAATATAGCAGACAGCTGACACTGACTTACACCGTTTTTATTGGACATCTAGTGACGTTTGGAGTATGAAATATGACTACCATTTTTAAGCCAAAATGTTACAGTATTTTTATTTATTTTTAAGTTTTGTGCGGATATAGTGACATTGTAATAATGAAAAAAGGTGGCCTATATAGTAATGTATTTATGAACAATTATACAAATAGTAATCACTATTACATTCAAGGCAAAAAAATGAGTTAATCCTTCAACCAAAATCTAGACCGACTTAATAAATTTAAAGCAAAATATTCATTATTTAGTTAATTTATTTAAAAGTCCTCTATGCAGTAGAAAATTATTATAATAATACATTTTATACCCATTGTCGAAGACTGCAGGTGACGTCACAATTAACGCGAACTATACTAGTAAGAATTTTAAAATTACTTAATTTTTTTTACGTTTAAGTTAATATTATTTTATAGAAAATTATTTTAAATAATGATTATACAAACTTGTGAATAATTTTCATTTTATTACAAATATCTTTAGCTAGCTACCTTATAAAACTTTATTTATCATTAATTAATTATTCTCTCTTATGACTTTTAAAAAATGTCTTCAAACTGAGCGTTTGTCTATATAACATAATACCAGTAGCGAATTTAAGGGGCCCGGCCCCCCAAGGCCTTAAAAACAATACAAAAATGTTTAAAGCATTCACCGATACATTGATTTACCGGGTGGGCCAAAAAAACCGGACAATTTTTATTCATTATAACTTTTAAACTATACCATCGACCTTAATGAAACAAACATTTTAAGATTAAGATGGCGATACATTTTGATGATGATCTTTAAAAAACAATCGATTCTCACCAGGATGTTTTTTATTATATTAAAATCGGTTTAGTAGTAATGAATTTACAAGGAAATAAATGCAGACATGATCGGCAAGGCAATCGTATAATATTCAAAACAATGGTTGGAACAAAAATATTTTTTTGTAGAACCACCAAAGCGATTTTGCTGATTTGTACCCTGTTGTACGTTGCAAGAACGCAGCTTTTTTATTGATTTAAAAAAATAATTAAAACATGTTTGCAACGCAAGATTAAACGAGCATTTTTTAAGGGCACAATATAATTTTGTCCGATATCTTGGATTTTGAGATGGCGATCAAAAAATATATTTAGTCAGAACTCTTAATTTTTTGCAAGGTGCAGTTTGTCCCATTAAAATCGATTGTATAATTAATTAATTAATTAATAAAAATTAAAAAAAAAAAATTGTCCGGTTTTTTTTGGGCCACCCGGTATATGTTTAAAAAAGATGGATGGGACTCCCCAATTTTTTTTAAATACGCCACGGATAATGATTATCCTAATGACTGGAATTTAATATGTTTCGGTGATTTCAAAAAAAATTACAGCCTATTTTCTCTCTATAGCCGTAAATTCAACGATCTGATCCACCTTGCCTACTAAATTATTAGATATGGCCTGTATTCGATCGCTATTAGGTTGTTATTTATGGCCGATGCTTGGGCCCCAATGGCCACTTTAAATATGGCTTTTTGCCGTCATAAAAACCATAAAAAAGCGCCGATAATCGCGTTACTGACAACCGCTGTAATCTGTTTCCTTACCTTTAGGTTTCAAGTACCTACTTGCCTATTTTTAATTCTCAAGGAAGCCAAGGGCGTATCTAGCTTTAAACAGAACGGAGGGCAGATTTCTGAAATCCATGGCCGTCATAAGGGGAATTTTATAGTTTTATTTAAAAAGAAATTGGTTAGATAGGCAACTGATCCCTTGAACAAAGGCAATAAAGCGAAGGAAGGAACGACGTTGAAAAAAATGAGCTATATAAAAAAATTGAACATTTCATACGTTTTGACCAGCATCGGCCAGCGAAAAAAGGTGTATCGAAAATTCCCAAAGTAACTGCACCCAGGGCTATCAAAATGGATGAGTCACGATCTACAACTTTGTTGACGTCATAGCGTAGGCTGAATTTCTTTTTGATAGTCACGTCACGCCACAGCTGATTGTCTTTAAAATATTGAAGTTGGATTGACTGTACATGAATATTTGATTTTTTTTAAAATAAAGTCGATTTTGAAATTGGTTAGATACAGGTCTAGAGGTTCATAGGTTTAAGAAAGAGCGTATTCATAAGACAATTGAATTATGTTGTCGTTTCGACTATATTTTTAGTCTTCTTTAGAGCTACAAACAAAAAATAGTTCTTATTAAACATGATAACTACTTACGTAAAAATAGGAATAAAACTTTGTTTTTTCTTCTTTGGTATAAAATTAATATTATTAAAAATATAGGTACCAAAATATATATAAGGAATATTGTGATTTTAGAAAAAAGAAAAAAAACTACTACATATTAAATTTTCTTTACACAGGTAGAATAAGGGATGAAACGAATACATGGAATAAATAAAAATAGATTTTAAAAAAATTCATCAAAGAAGACACAATGACATCTGTAAAATATTTAAAAAATCCAAATAATGACGCTTGATAAAATACAACACAAGAGCAACCACATTTCCAATAAAATTCCATTACATTAGCAGAATTATTTTTTCCTAATTTCTAGTAAATATAATTTTAATGAGAGATGAGGGATGAACAATATTGAATTTTTATCAAACAACTTTTTTAGAATTGTTTTTTATTTAGGTAACCCGCGAAGAAATAAATTATTTTATTGATGCACAGTGCGGTGAACCGTAAAATATTGTTATCAATAATATTAAGACAAAAAAAGACACTGATCTCTAAACTCTTAGTTAGTTTAGCCTTTATTTTATACTCCGCGAATTTCAACAACATCACAGAAAAAGAGGGCACAGGGAACTCATCACAAGTTTTGACTAATCGAAAAGTTAAGTTTTTAGAATTAAAATCTCTCAAAAAAAGGGGAGATATAATAAACATTTTATTAATTTGTTTGCAAATACAAAATAAAAAATATATAATAAGTTTATCGGTGAGCTGCATCCGAATCTGTGGCTTGTTTTAACAGTACACTTTAAAATTTGTAAAAACATTGCAATTTTTCGCGCAGACACAAAAAAAAATTGCTTAAAATTGCAGTTATAAAATTGTATCGTTTTTTTTTTCACTGATGTCAACGTGGCTTTATAACGTGGTTCTGCGCTTTCGTCAAATACATTTTCATGTTTTTCTAAATTGTGGCAAGTGTTACGTAGTCTAATGTAAATAATTTATTTTATTGACTTTGACTTTAACAGTAGGTAAATATTACAATATGTTTTTCGCAATTTACTCGAATCTCCGAAATTTCGTCTACGAGCAAAATGGACCCCATAACTGCATTCGGTGCGCCAAAAGACAGATAGATAAGTAAGCAGTGGCGGATCCAGGATTTCCAGGGGGGAGGGGCCAAAGAGGAAGCAAAAACTAAAATATATCTTGCGTGCGTTTTTAATAACTTTTAGGTCTGAAATTTAAATGGACAGAATATGTGAAATACTCAGTATTTTTTATTAAAAAATTTTAAAAATTGGTGTTGCGGGTGAATTTTGTTCAAACTTGCGGTTAATGCATTAGAATTTTCTTCCCTTGAGCTAAAAAAAGTTTTATGTCAAGGAGGGGGGTGCCCGGGTCCCTCTGCCCCCCTGGATCCGCCACTGTAAGTAAGGCTGGGCAAATTTACACTGTCCATTACCATTTTTTTATTTTCCTGTTATTTTTCTCTGCGTGCGTTTTTTCCGTGTGTACTTTATTTCCGCGTGCAATTTTTTTGTATGTGCGCTTTTTTTCTATGGGCGTATTTTCGGGATTCTGATAAATCAAGTCAAGTAAGATTTAACTTATCTGTATTAGCTTTTATAGCAGCGTTTATAGCTTACATAATTTTTTCTGCTCTAAGGGATAATTAATAAAAAATTAAACCATTTAATTTTAATTGAATTTTTAAATATTTATTGACAATTTTATTGAATTTTAACACATATTTTTCAGTAATATTTGTTATAATAATTAATAGTACCAAAAGTATTAAATAATAATAACTAACGTTTGTTAATTACATAATAAAGTACAAAAAGCGGGCTACCGGTAAAATTTAGAAAGTAGTACTATATCACATATTAGATTTTTTTCCTACGAACGATATTTGGAACTCTTATAACAAAAAAAAACTTATTTAATACCTACAGAGGGACTGATTTAAACTGATCCTACAAAAAAGTTGTTAACAAAAAATACTAAAATAATGAACAGGCTTAAAAAACACTATTAAAACAATACTGTATATTTCATAATACAATGTGAACCAAAATTTGACGCTCGTCTAAGATAGAAATGAGAAAGTTTGAATTTTTGTTAATGTCTATAAAAGTGTTTTTAGTGCGAGCTTCGAAAAATTAGTCCCAGATATACCACTAGGCTATGGTGACCATAAAGATTCTGCTTAGAAAGAGAAAAACTAGTTTAGCAGGTGTTTAGATAAAAATAGAACCATAAGGGTGTACCCTGATCTTAGCAAAATTCGATGGTCCATGAACTAAAAGTTAAAGAAGAGTGGGAATACCAGAGGAGAAATAACAGGCAGATAGAGAGCAGCTGACTAGGGATGTCAGAAGAGATCCAATAAGGTCGCGTTGCCGGATCACGATTGTTTTTTTTTAATCTGCCAAGTGAGAAGGAGGTCAGAGTTATTTTTATAAACCTTGCTAATTTCTTTCTCAGGCATTATGCCGGCGTTAAAATTTACTATCGAAGAAAAGATTCAAATGTTAAAATGGTATTCTGCAGGAAACTCCGCTCGGGATGTAATAAATTTCACCTGATGATATTGCTTCCAGAACCATTCAAAACATTTTAAAAAGACATGGATTCAAAGCCTACAAGTTAACAAAATCTCAGGAACCGTTTCCTGAGGACAATATTTTATGGATGGAATTTTGTGAAAAAATGATGGATCGTGCAAATCAGGATAAAAATTTTGTCAGCTGTTGAATCGGCTATGTCGTGACAACAGTGTAAAAAAATCAATTTTCTTCGTAGGATATGGCAGCCTAATTTAACGCGATGTTTAGAGACAATAGACACTTATTGGAATAAAACCTGACCTTATTTAAAAATCGACCCTATGGTGACAGATTTACATATAAAAAGCAGCTGCTCTGCTTCAAAATTCGAGCTTTGTGTATTTAAAAACCGGATTTATTAGTGTCGGTATTTATTAAATGCAAGTTTGCGTCTTTATTATTAAATTTGGCTTTGGTATGTCAATTTTGAGAGGTCAGTTTTTGGTTTCTTTGTAAATGTGTCAAAATAAAGTCGACTCTAAAATAAAGTCAGGTTTTATTCCAATAAGTCCCTAATAATAAACGAAAATCTCCAAGTAACTGAATCATAGACCACACCCAAACTAGGAAATTAAATGTCTTTATCCTTATCAAAAACAATGCAATAAAATTAATTCGACGCGGCTTATGAAAGGTGGCTCATGACTCGAGAAGGATGAAGAGGAGAAGTTGTTTCTATTTTTATCTAAACACCTGCTAAATTACTTTTTCTCTTTCTCAGCAGAATCTTCATGAACACTATAGGGTTTACTTTATTGATATAACAAACTAATTATAAATACGCAAATAATGACGTATTGAGTGATTTGTCATAACAATTCACAACAACAATAATATAAAAGGTCCTTTTTAGGGTTAGGCACAATTAAAAATACAACCAACTAAATACAAAAGTTTGACGTTGATAAAAGGCCCTTAATGTATTTTGACAGTTGTTTTACACCAGAACTCAGTCAAATATATCCAGGGCGTCTAACATCTGTATTTAGTCGCTTGTATTTTTAATTAATACTCATTATTTAGTAGATATTTGTTTGCATACTTACCTTTTAAGAGTCCTATAACCTTAATCCCTCTGTAGATACTATACTTAAATAAGAAAAATTACAAAAAAAAAATAGTACCGAAATTTTCCCTAACTGTGGAACATTTTTTAAGTTTTTGTGAATATTTTCTTAGTTTAAGCATATTTCTGGTCAGAAATATTTTTAAATGGTGCGTAATAACTTAGACAATTATTAGTCTAAAAAGTTGAATAGAAATATTTGTTTTTAAAAACATTAAAAATTTAACGTGGTCGGCCCATGCATATTGATGGTTGAAAGGTAAAAGGTCATAAGCGACAATTTTCAAACTTTACGGCAGGGCCACTTAAAGTATTATTTGTGGCTTAGTTAAAAAAAAAACCAGGATCCATTCTTTTTTCATTTGACTTAAGCGACAAAAAACTCATCGTAAAAGCCTGAATAATAGCTCATTCGACGCTGAAAAAAAAAATAAATGTAAAAAATGTAAAAATGTTAAAAAAAAATAATGTTTCGCTTATGCCCTTTTGCCTTTCAACCATCGATATATATTATTATATTTGGCACTTTAAAGCGCCACAACCAACCAAAAAAAAATCTATTATTATTGTTTACTGCTTACATTTATTAGTTTTATTTAAAACAACAGCTAAAGACAACATAAAAAAACTGAACAACCTTAGAAACGAAAAAAATAATAATTTGCAATTCTGTTAAGAATTCAATGCTCGAAGAAGATTTCATTCTCAAAACCGATGAACTCCATATGTATAAATAATAAATATTAAACTGGAACATTGTTGCATTCCGACTTAGTCTTTTTACAAAACCTTCAAAATAAGATAAATAAAAACACTTCAAAAAAATAACTAACCGAAATATGTTTGAATAAAAAACTGTGTTTTTAATACACTGAACCATAGTTAGGGAAAATTATAGTAGTTCATTATACGTAATACAACTTAATAATTTGCAAAATACTGATAATGTTTTAAGTAAATGTGACAATTTAGTTTCGTCAACAATAGTCAAAGGATTTATTTTGACACATTTACTTATTTTTGAAAATAATTAATTAGCAACTACAGGTACCTACATACTAACCTAGGTTTGATTTTTGCAATAACTGCAATTATTTGTAATAGTTGAATATCACAACTTATGTATGAGCGATTCGCAAAAAAAGATTTACAAAAAAATACAAAAAATTACATTGTGGTTATTCTTCTCTGTACAAAAAAAATACTAGAAAGATAAAGCTAAAACCGAAGAATAAATAAAAAAAGACCTAATAACCCTTTTAAAGGATCTTTTCAACAAGGTGCCATTTAATTTTTTGTCCATAACCAACAAAATTTTGAAGGCAAAAACAGTGATTTTTTATTTTAATTCAACTGATTAATTTTTGAGTTATTTGCATTTGAAATTAAGCTTTTCTAAATTTTTGAACGCAAATGAGTATCTCAAAAACAAACAATATATTTTTTTGTAATTTTAAAGCTTGATAAGGAATTGAGAGACCAAGTGAAGAACCTTTTAGTTGAGAGAAAAAGCCTGACATCTATGAAATAAAGATAAAAGTTTCCTTTTTTATCTTAAAACCGAAATCGACTCGGAGTTTTTTTTCGAAGATATTTTGGGGAAATCTATATCAAAACGACCGACGACAAAGTATTTATGTATAGCTTTAACTTTACCTTTCTAAAAAATTTCATAAATCCTATCCTAATCTAAAAGACACATTTTCATCTCTACGACCACAAATTTTTACACAATATAGCAGGTAACACCTAGCATTAAGTCAAAACGATTTTTTTACACAGAGAAGATTAACATATAATACTAAAAATTTAATAAATTCTTTATAGGTTACAAAGCCCTGAGGATTAGCTTTTTTTTTTTCAAAGCTAAACTTTTCAAAAGGGCCAAAATTGTGGCAATAGAAAATGCACTGATAAAAAGATAATTCGGATTTTGATATTATATTATTATTGATACATTTTTAACTTTGGTCGATTTAGATTTTAAATTGGTCTTTGCCAAAGCCAAATATTCCAAAAATATTTCAATTCTTATTTCATAAGCACAACAAACTAAATATCTGCGAAACTCAATACCTAATAAAAGAGACTTTTAAATGTAAAAAAGGAACAAATTGAAAACTGACAAATAAAACTTTTTCGCTAGCTTGTGGAGGGCTGGGTCCTAGTTAGCAAGGTGAGGTGTTTAAAACGTCAAAAAGCCGTTATGTGTGATGACCTATGTCTTTAGACTTGTAGTTGAAGAGACACTCCGAAACCAAAGTCATTTTTAGACGTCTTTAAAACTTCAGGACGTAAATAGAATAGCAGTAACGTCTCTATTACTTTTTTTTAAACTCAAAAATGCATCTGAATATATGGAAAATTTCCTGCAGTTGGAACAACTGAAAGCAACTTATACTTGAAAAATGTTTGCATTTGAAACAAGCGTCGATTATATAAGGTACTTTAGAGTCCATATATACCTCGAAGTGAAGCTTTAAAGTTTTCCTTCGTGTGCTGTATCAATAGTGACCAATAAATTACGTGTTTAATATGACAAAAAATACACGTCGAAAAGGCGTAAAAAAGTGACATCAGTGTCTTTAAAGACATATCTTTTTGGTAGATGTAGATCCATTACAGAAAATCTGGTACACTTTAAAATGTGGCAAGAAACCAAGAAATATAACTTCTATACCTGGATGTCAAAATAGTACCACAGAAAAAAACCTTAGGAATCTCTCTAGAGAAACGAAACGCCAAACAAAGCGTTTTCCAATTATTTTAAATATTTTTACAGTAAAGCAGTATTAATCGAAGCTGCCTAACTGAATATTAATAGTGAAATTTTTAGCAACTTAAGATGAATCTGTAAGATCTCCAAATAATATTAAACAGATTAATCATATCTACTGCTGGGATTATGAACTAAATATGAATCTTGAAAAAATATTATAACGAGATACCAAAACTGACTATCGACGCACCAAAGAAGAAAGATGCCACAAATACTATGCTACGCACACCGATAAATGAAAACGTTGGTCAATCTTAAGAAACTATAACAAGTATTGAAATAGAAATGCTTTTGAAAAAATGCAACAGGAAGGGTAATTTAGGATAATTTTGGGCGTTAGGATCAAATATCAAAAAGAAAGAACCTAAAGCTTTTAAAAGATGTCGCTATTGTCGTATGATAAGAATTTCAGACTAACAAATTTACGAATCCAGCAATGATGCCAAGCAATCAAAAGATTCTGAAAAGGTTGGATACTTCACATAATTGAGGGAAAAATGACAAACAATAGAAGCCAGAATAAAACGGAACTTTAAGAAAAACATGTATGTTTACTAACAAATTTGCCATAGCCACTAACTAACACTAATATAATCAGTTTTCTAGCTGTATATTGCTTTACCAAAATGTCGTTTGATTTTTTTTATTTGATTTTTATGATGACAAAATAGTTTTAAACTGCAAAAAATAGTGCATATACCTTGTAATTAACGTGTCTTTTGCGCCCATGAATATTTTGGATTGGTCTTTAAACAAAATTATAACAACTAAAAACTTACTCTAAAAACCAAATTCTCAAATTTTTGTAAAAACTTTTTTTAATACATTCAGTGCATGTTTTCTACTGCCCAGGTACAGGAATAAGATCACCCAAGGCCTACTAAAATGAGTCAGACTAACTGCGAAAAAAGTTTTAGTAGGCCAAGCAAAATCACTCTTATATTTTATCACGTAAGTACCTAGACTAAGACATTGATATTTATTTTTTGTTTGTTTGTAATTAAATATGATTACAGAGCCTGTTTATAATCTAGGGAAGAGCACACAAAATCTTCTTATTGACGTATTTAAAAAAAAAGAACCCTTGTTTTTATTTTGTAGTAAGCTTCCAAATAAGATGTCACATAAGGAAAATATTTTAAAAAATTAACCGTCAGTTTCTTTTACATAAGCTTTCAAATGAGGCAACACAACAATCTTTACGGAAAAAAAAATGTAGTAGACCCCTTTCCGGGGGTCCAACCCAAAAACGTTAGAGCATAAATATGGGGCATATCCATTCATTCTCACACGAGATGCTTGAAGCCAGGACCCCTATTTAATTCTTAATGTTCCTTTTTCGGGTAGACAGGATTTTGGTTACTGCGCATGCGTCAGTTTTGGTGGTTTTGGAACATACTCCGTTACGTCACTACATTATTTGACAATTGTCAAATGTTTAGGGTTATGTCTATTATTTTTTTCTAAAAACTCGTTGATTGGATGAAAATTCATCAAATTGTGGATTCAAATTGTAATTTTTTTTAAGCTAATTGTGCATATTTATTGTGGACACCATGAAGAGTATTTAATGCCATCTATAAACCACTCTTAACTTTATTAACAAATTATAAAGTAAAATACAAGTAGGACGGACGTTTTTCCACAAACCGCACATGTTTTACGTGATTTGTTTCCCATTTTTCACAGAAAAAAACATTATTTTACACGACAAACGCAAAACGTCGCAAAAGGTCAATATGGCCTCCACCCACACAGCAGCTGTGTGTCTACATGGCAAAACACACGCATGCGGATTTGAAAATACGCGTCCGCGAATTTAAATTTGCAATTGTTTCCAAAGGCAGCTATAAGTGCTTCACTTTTCGATTCTTTGACCATGTATTTATGTTATAATCAAATACGTTATAGCATAAATACATGTTCAAAGAATCAAAAACTGAAGCCGTCATAGTTGGCTTTGGAAACAATGGCAAATTTAAAGTTTCAAGTGCGCAGGCGTGTCTCTTGTCATGTAGACACACAGCTGCCGTGTGACTGGAGGTCATCTTTGTTTCTTATTTACATTTTGCGATGTTTTGCGTTTGTCGTGTAAAATTATGTTTTTTACTGTGAAAAATGGAAAATAATTGACGAAAAACATATTCGGTTTGTGGAAAAAATGTCCGAGAGGAGTAAGGGAGTGCCATTCCATGGGTAAATACTTCTATTTTTCTTCATAATTTGTTAATAACGTTAAGAGTGGTTCATAAATGCCATTAAACACCCTTCATAATGTCCACAATAAATCTGAACAATTATTTTTGGAAATTTGGAAAAACTACAATTTTGATCCACAATTTGATAAATATTTACCCACTCAACTAGTTTTTAGAAAAAAATAATAGACATAACCCTAAACTTTTGACAAAAATTATCGAATAATCTAGTGACGTATCGGAGTATGTTCAAAAACGCTGAAAACTAATGCATGCGCAGTAACCGAAATCCTGTCTACCCGAAAAAGGAACAATAATAATTAAATAGGGGTCCTGGCTTCAAGTATCGCGTGTGAGAATGATGCATACCCACCATATTTAGGATCTAACGTATTTGGCTATAACGTATTTGGTCCAACCAAACAATTTTTGCATCTTGCCTCAGTTGCGTGTTTGTTTTTTTTTTTTCAATAAGAAATCATACAGTCGGGTCTCGGGTTAAAAAATTGCAAAATTTTATGTCTTACCCTAGAAATTATTTACAACTCTGTATCCAATCATTTCTCAAAGGCTACATGGATAGCATTGTCTACAATATTGGACAATGACTGTTTAAAATGTTTTAAAAAACTTCGTTGCCCAATTCACAAGGAAGATTTTGTTCAGTCACAATAAAAATTTGACTACGTTTATACCGTAACCATATTAGATTTAAAATTTCAGTTACGCTTAGTTAGATTGTAAATCGTGATCGTCACCTTAAATTTGAAAATGACAAACAAACCTTCTTTTTAATAAGAGAAAATCTGTTAAAAATTGAAAAAGTTTTGGACAATATAAAGAATTTTTGATGTGAAGTTGAATTTGAACTAAAAACGGGTCGTTGATTGAACCGAACCGAACCAGAATATTGCTATTACAAAGTAAGAATTTTAGCCGGTTTCAATAATTAATGTATTGTTGCCTGGCAGCACAATGTTTTCTGTTTTTATTCAAAATTTAGGATTTTGTAATAATGTAAAAGACATTTTAAAAAGGCGAACATTTTTTTAATTCTAAAAAGCATAGGATTGATGGCAAAAATTTTTAGCCTAAGCCTTATATTTCAAAAACAGCAACCGATTTTCATGGTTTATCCCTTGTTGAATTACCCAAGAACTCTGTTTGAAAAAGAAAAATATATCTCCGAAACGACATGAAATTATATTTCATTTAATCTCATTGAAAATTTTACATTTTTGATACTTTAATGGCGGTTGCTCTATTCAATTCGAAAAAAAATTCTAAACAGGTTACACCTATCTTCATTAGCCTACTTGGTACATTTATAAGTTTTAATTATGTGGGTTCGTTAGAATAGATTCAAAACATTGTGTTGATAACTGGGATAAATAAATATTCTCATTATTGTGTGTACCTACCCAAACCTATTTGTAATTGAAAAAAAGTTTTATAAAAACCATTATGTTGAAAATGTCACAAATATCACAGTGGATATGTTTTTTTGTGTAAATTTTAGATTAATAATTTTAAGAGAATATTTTCCAAGTATAGTCGCCCCATTAAAATTTGTCGTATAAAAAGTGTGAAACCCGTGTAGTACCTGTCGATAGCCTCTGTTAAACCTTACAAGAGAGAATTGGGCACGTATCACCAGATTAGGGGTGCGTTCGATACTTTTACTTAAAGACATTAGGAATACCTAGTCGTGTTTAAAATACTAAACTGCTTCCCAAAATTTAAAAAGTAATTTTTAATTTTTGCACGGACTCTTAAAAATCCCAAAATAGTTGCTTTGATAACGGTAGCTCGCACAACTTTTAGGCAGCTTTTATGTAGTATAAAGCGGGGAGACGACTATCTGCATAATCAAAACGTGTTTCGATATAAACGTAGTCAAGACAGTTAAGGTAAGGCTACAAAATATTTGTTTTTGATTATCATATTTTAATACTAATCGTCTGTTAAAACACCTCTACTTCTGGTAAATATTCAAATTTTTTTTTCGTTGGCGTTTAATACTGCACAGAAAAGTTGATATTTTTAAAAGCCAATTTTTGCAAAAGTTAGATTTTTTATGGTACTTATTTTTTAAGTTGTGCTTTTATTTGGTATTTAAAACTATGGACAAATCTACCATTGATAACTAGATTTTCATTTCTACACATTTAGAAACTAGTACGGAGCCTTAATTTTAAAAATCAGAAATTGGTTATTCTATTACAATTAATAAATAGTAATTTTTTGCTTTTTGTCATAATAGTCAGTCTTTCAATCATATTTTTAACTCTGCCTTCATTCCCGTATTTTTTTTTAAATCTACAATTATTAGAAAGAGATCTAGAACCGTTATTTGCCTTATACTTTTTTATTATTGTTATCTTACCTCGAAGTTCTAAAATTTCTCTTAAAGTTGAAGCAGAAAAGTGTAAGACAATTTTTTTTATTTGTAAAAATGCTTCGAAATACAAAAATTCTTGATGTTAATACTTCGACCTGCGTAAGATAGCAAAATATAACGCAAGTGATGCGGTTTTTTCTAAAAAGCTGTTTATGGTTGGTCTACGTACGTGCGGTATAATTTTTTCTTGTTGAGAGTGTAAGCCGGGCTGATTACGACGGTTCCACCCCTGGTTAGATTCCTGAAACAAAAAATTTATTATAGGTAGGTAGTCCATTTAATATATGGGGCAATGCAAAAAGTTTTTTTTTGCAAAGTTCGTATTTTTTTCAGGAAAAATCATAAACCATAGATATGCTTTGGCCAATTAAGAAGATAAAACACCCTGTAGATTTAAGGAAAAATGTTTGTATTATTTTCCTGTAAATAGCTCCCCTGTTTTTCTTTTGAGAGGTCGAAATCGGTGTTAACCGAACCGAACCTCTTAGTCAACTAATTGCAGATGAATCCTAACAACACCTGACCTTTTTTAATGATGGGCCTTGCTTAATGAAAATGTCATATGTACTATAGCAATCCCTATGTAGATACGACGTTTTCTTTAGGCATGGCAAAGCGCCCTTCACTGCAATTTCGCTCTTCTTTAGGTGAACGTCACAAGCTAGACCCGAACCCTTTTTATGATTTTGTCCGGTTTCGATAAAAAACCGTTATATGTACATCGGACTTCGATGTTGCTCTTGTCTTGTTTTGAAGACTGACGTGTTTGATAATGTCCGGTTATTAATAATTCCGATTTTAACAGGACTTTTATGAATCCATTTTTTCAAAAATGAATTTTTTGCATAATCAGTTAGTCCTACTCATACTTGATGGCTCCGGTTCAAAAGAACGATAAAACTGCGAAATTTAAAACAGCGACATATCAATAGGGCGACAGATTAAAAGAGCGACATATTCAGCGATATTTAAAATAGCGACATTTAAAACAGCGACATATCAAAACAGTGACATATAAAAACAGCGATATTCAAAAAAGCGACCTCTAATATAAACAGCGACCTTAAAAAATAGCAACAGTTTGACTAAGGGGTCTCTTTCCTAATATATTAAAAAAAAACACTTGTCTGACTTCATTCCCGGGATCCTAGAGGGTGTGAACCGAACCGAACCGAACCAAATCGAACATATAGCCCTCGTGGTATTGAATCGGTTTGTTCTTTTGCGAAGAACTTTCCATTTTAACGTTGATTAAAAGTGAATGGCAGTGGCTTATTTTGACGATTTTTAATGTTGTCTTAGTTACTAAAGGTTTACTGAAATACCGGGTGTGACAAGTTATAAGACGCTTTTTTTAAGTGTTGTTTAATATGGATTTTTGAATTGTCGTTCTTTTAAATGTGGCTGTTTTGATATGTAGCTCTTTTGAATGTCGCTGTTTCAATATGTCGCTCTTTTGACTGTCGCTGTTTTGATATATCGCTGTTTTGATATATTGCTGTTTTTATTAGATGTCGCTCTGTTGAATATCGCTGTTTTGGTATGACGCCCTTTTGAATGTCGTCGTTTTGATATGTCGCTTTTTTGAATGTCGCCGTTTTAAATATCGCTATTTTGAACCGGTGCCTACTGGATATCCTTTGAAAATTTTAATTTTATGCAATAAACTGTAATATTACTAATATAACTTGAACATGACCTATCCAAATTTTAGCAACCTATATATTTTTCAAATCGGGTTAAAAATATACAATTTAGTTTTGACAAATAACATACAGAGTGTTTCCTTTCCCTTAAGAAATTTGCTGTTAAAATTTGACAAGAAATTACATCCGACACTTTTCAAAAGATACTATGGAAAAAAAATATGCTTTTGTGTATGATGTTTTTTTTATCACGTAAATTAACCCCTGATCAAGCCCATATAAATATAACCAATGACCCTCTTTAACCTCTTAAAGGGAGCTAGAAATAGTAGTTTTCTTATTTACACTCGTTCTGTTGTTTTTCTAATAATAAAATAAATAAGCAATGGAATACACTTTATTTGGAACTGCCTCCATATTAAAAAAGCATTGCTTATATAGAAACTAGAATAAGAGCTTCACATTTTAGATTTCTGACTACTTCAAACTCTTGGGCACAGCTCCAATCCGAAGTACATTTGGAGCAGAATACAGCGAAAATTGTAGTAAGTATTTTATCTAATGTGCCATCTAAATCTAAAAAGCAGCACATATTATAAAACCATTGGGTATATAGAAACTAGAGTAAGGGTTTTCCATTTTAGATTTGTGACTACTCTAAACCCTTGGGCACAGCTCCAATCCGAAGTGCATTTGGAGCAGAATAGACCGAAAATGGTAGTAAGTAATTTATCTATTGTGCCATCTAAATCTAAAAAGCAGCATCTTTTGAGACTAAAAGCGTTTAAAAATTAGCTTCTTAATGTCCGTGTCCGTCGTTTTCGCCAGATCTTTTCCAGTTTGTGCTAAATGGCTCGAGCCAAGTGCCATTAGCTAATTTGCTCCGAAAAGATACGAAATCCTTTGACACATCTTGATAACTCAAAGCGAAGTATAATAAAACAGGTAAAAAAATACATAGGCTCGGCATTTGCTCGAAAAAAAATTTTGAACTCATAAAAATAATACACATCCCATAACAGAGTAGGGGAGCCCAAATAATATTGTAAAGTTGACACGACGAAACCCCTATAACTTTTTGAAAGTATTAGGGACTTATTGGAATAAAACCTGACTTTATTTTAGAGTCGACTTTATTCTGACAGATTTTCACAGAAAACTTACAGCTGATCTCTCAAAATTGACATACCAAAGTCAACTTTCATTTGATAAATACAGACACTAATAAATCCGGTTCTTAAATACACAAAGGCCGAATTTTGAAAGAAAGCAGCTGCTTTTTATATGTAAATCTGTCACAATACGGTCGGTTTTAAAATAAGGTCAGGTTTTATTCCAATAAGTGTCTATTAACCGCAACGTACTCCCGCTATGTCTTACTATACCATACAGCGAGATGATAACTCCCTAAGTGGGGATTCAAGTTCTGGCTATTACTACTTAGCCACGCGTTTAAAATCACTGTAATAACGACTACACTACTATGTCGCTGCGAAGTAGCTATTACGTGATAGAACGCCGCTTTTTTTGATATGGCGTAGTTACAAACAATCTTGTCGTATTTTTTGGTAGAATTATAATTACACAATTTTGTGAGAACAACAATAAATAAAGTCGCTAAGTTTTTTGGTCTGGTTATGACTGTATGTAATATGGTATGTAAAACTGCGAGACTGGCGCACAATTAACCGTTTTCTGGTAGCTTATGCAATTTTTTTAGGTTACGTTTTAATTATCGTTAGTTAATGTCACCAATTGGCGTTTAATATGGACTTTTGATAAAGCTTTAAATTATTTTGGTATGAGATTTTAACATTCGCTCAAAACCCTAAAATTAAAAAAAAACAGTCCTAGAAAAAAAACCTGACGTAGCAAACACTATTCCTTGACAGTGCAGAGGGCTTTTAAGTTTTTCGCGGGACAATTCGCCGCAAGAATTTTTGTTGAATTTTAATTTTAATTTTAATGTTTTGTGTATAATAAACATATTTTTGAAAAAATATAAAAAAATGTTTATTATAAAAATTTATTTTAGTTTTTTTATATTAGTTTTTAAAAAAATGTAATAATAAAAAGTATTATTAAAAAAATAATAATAATAATTTTTTTTTATAAATTAGTTTTTTAAAAAAGCGTTTTTTTGTCGAATACAATTTTTTTTTGCAAAATGTTTGAGGTCCACACACCGGTTAGGATGTGTTTGCGATCAACTGAACACGGTTAAGTTTAACACAGATTTTGATCTCTCAACATGAGGACAGGGGAGCTATGATTTAAGAAAATGTCGTTGCTATTTTATCTTTTTATTCATGAAGAATATCTAAAAAAAAATCTCAGGTTTATGGGGGGGGGAGGTCGACTAATCCCCCCCCTGGGCGCGCCCATGGAAAAAGTAAGTTTTATTTAAATAAAACTTAAACAAAAATTCTCGCGGCGAATTGACCCGCGGCGAATTGTCTTTAACCCAAGCAGTCTCTTAGATGTTCGTTTTTACGAAATATCTTTCGTGATACTAGACAGTAATCATAACTAGTAATGAATTTTGATCACCACGTTCCGACCAAAAGAAAGTAACAAAGCCTTTGGAACATGCGTAGCAGCTACTATGATTATTATTTGGGTAGACTTTCCCCCAACAGGTGATCCGTGCTTTCGCGAGCAAGCTCAGTGTGATAACATAGAAGTTGTTATGTCGTTAAATTTGCTTTTATTTTTTTACGTGGAATTTTTTTAAAACTAAATTATACGAAGAACATCAAAGTATCTTTACTTGTTCATATTGTTTTTTTTTTGGCGTACTTATATTATTATACATTTCAGTGGCGTATATACGGGGGGACCCTGGGGGGCCCGGGCCGAATTTTTTTGGATATTTTCCACATATTTCATGAATACAAACATAAAATACAGCCTCATGTGGTCTCGCCCCCCCCCCAAAACTGTCTCGGGCCCACCCCGAAACTTTTTTCTATATACGCCACTGATACATTTGTTTGTTCACAAGTAGGTAATTTTAAGCAGTACTTTTTCCTTCACCGAAAATAAGTATTTTCCCTTTCTTAATAGGTATGTTGCAATTGTTTATTTTGTTTTTCTTTCTTTTATCTAGGTACCTATAAAAATATTTATTTTTTTGCTTGATAAATTACAACTTGTTTTAAGTGATAAATAACAATTAATTTTTATGATTATCTCAATTTTTAATGATAGGTATTTATTTTATTTTGAATATTAAAGGCCCGGAATATGTGGACAGCTGTTTTACACCACACATTGGTCAACTGTATCCAGGGCCTCTAATCCCATGTATCTAGCCACTTGTATTTTTAATTGTGCTTGACCCTTAATGTAAACAAAATATGTGACAGTCGTCTACACAAAACCTACTAATTTTCTCCCGATGCTGCGCGCCGTAGCTATATAGCAATAGCTATTAATCGTTAGCTATTTTTCGGTGCTTAAACCGAAAGAAAATGGACCCCTTTTTTGACAATTTAAATGCCATTTAACTTAAGGACGTCTAAATAATACCTAAAAGGTTCTCTTAGTTCTGTTGGCCATTAACCCAAAGCATTTTAGAGGTTAACATTTTGGTAGTAGGAGAGCCAATTTTATAAAAATTAAGAAAAAAGAGGAGCGATTTTCATTAAGTTTTTCTAGATTCTTTGCCGTTATTACTAAGGAGAATGGACTACTTCTATTTGTATACAGCACTTTTCTTTTGGTTCTTTAATTTTTATTCAAATATTTTCTGAATCTTCTTATATTTAGCTTTTAAAGATTTTTAATTTCTAAGTTATACTCAAATAATCCTGAGTCATCCAATATTTGATTTCCGAAAGGTACTAGTATCTCTTGGCCTAGTGCAAGAATGCGACTTTATAGGAATTTCCGAGGAGCAATTCCACGCCAAGTCATCCAATTTACAAAAAAAGTGTTGCGCTGACATTTAATTTTTTTCTTTAATCATGCTTACTATATGAAACAGCTTATGCTTAACCACTTTTGCACAATTTTAGATTTTTTAATCCAATTAGTCTGTTGTACATTCATTTGAAAAGTCTAAAAACGGGCAAAATGGGACTTTCAAGAAAAAAATTATGCTCATAGTAAACAGCACCTAAAAAAAATTAACCTATAATTTTGAAAACATACATAAAAGTAGTTTTCAAAAAAATGTGATGTTTAGCAAAATCTTTTATACTGGCTTAATTAGAGCAATTTAGAGAATATCCAAAAAACGCCGAAATTGTCGAAGTTTTCCTATTTTTTTGGGGTATAAATGTAATGTTTTCTTAAATTTTTGATACAGTATTGGAAAGCTATACTCAAGGACTATATCTTCCTTGTATAAAACATATTTAAAAAGTAGACGTTACCGTGGAGTTCCACGAAGAAGTTAAGAATGTCTGGGAAAGCCCTCAACTTTAGCATCAAAAATGACCCTGTCTATCGGGGTGCTGGTGGTAATCAAGTAGGGTAAATTTTTCACTGTATCCTATACTTTTAAAAACAAGAATAAAAAATCTGGGTCTGTAATCCTTAAGGTCACTACACATTTTTTTGTTATTTTAATATTTTTAGTGATGTTAAATTGCATCACAAATTACAGGCGTGGATCTAAAAATCTGAAACTTTACTCAGTTTTGACACAGAATACATCTCCTGGTCACTATGCAAAATAGTTTTGTGAAATATTTATTATGATATTTTCCCCCAAAATGAAGTTTCTAGATACGCCCCTGCAAATGAAGGTTTATCAGAAGCTAAAGTTTATTTATATATATATGTTCAATAAATTATGATCTAAACTCTCTTCATAAGGTCACTACACAAATTTTTTAAAAGTTTATTTACTTTTTTAGTAGTTACCTACTGTCATATTTAAAAAATCGGAAAAGAAGTTGAGTTCTATAATTTCAGAAACCGAACAAATTTTTTTTCTGAGATTGAAGTAAATTTAGCATCTATAGTTAAATCATTCAGATGAGTGAAAGAATGGTGTCCAGTTGTTGTTTGTTTGAGATTTTAATGTAAAACAAATCGTTTCACAGTACCTCCAAATGCATCACATGGACTTTTACCATGCGTTAGTTTTGTAGTTAGTTTTTTTAATGTCCAGTGGCGTATGCAGAAATTTTCCAAGGGGGTTGGGAGAGGGGGCTTGAGTAAAAGCAAAGTCCTAAAAAACCATTTATTTCTTCTTTCAGAAAAATTCAATATTATTTTATTTTGAAGTTATTTAATGGCTTTGGAAAGATTAGGCCTCCAACCTCCTGCGTACGTCACTGTTAAACCTGAACCTTTTCATTTACCAAAGAAACAAACTAATTAATGTTCGTATCTCACCAAAAATTTATTCTTAAAACTAAAAAAAAATTTCCGACAGTGTACGAAGATGGGACTTGAACCCACAAACTAGGATGTCACGCAAAACAGTATGTGGCTATAAATAGGATCCCCTGACGATGATTTTTATACATAATTTTTTTTCTTTTGCGACTCAATAAAAAAGTTTGATTTTTTACATGCTTTAACCAAATAGCTTAAAAGTTGATGTTAAAATGACAGACCCAGATTTTTTATTTTACTTTTATTTAGACGATTCATTATCAAGTAAAACAAGGCACAAGCGAAGTTTTTATAGACAGATAGACATGACAATTTTTTTAGTCAAAAGTTGCCAATTCTGAGGTTTATGCGGTTTTTCCAATTTTAAAAAATTTAGTTTGCTGAAAGCAATAGACCTAGAAAATCATAAAATTTACTATTTTTTAAAAAGTATTTTGTCATGTCAAAAAAGTGAGGTTAATTTTTTTTTCTGTATAGGATTATCCAACCAATATCAAAGATTTCTTCCGTCAAATTTGTTTTTACATAAGATTTAATACAATAGAAATAAACAAAAATAAGGCCACAACTGATTTTCTTCTTTTTTTTTACTTTTAAAGTGGCCTGTAAAATATGGGAGGCGACATTAAAAATTAAAATTTGTTAATTTGGTATTCCTAAGGACACTAATACATGTTATTAAAATTTTGATTTTTTTCGTGACATGGCAGCTACCCCCATTGGATGATTTACTACTTCTTTGGATGACAGATTTGCATTGGGAATCTTCTTCTTCTTCTTCTAGTGGTATTACAACCCCTGGTGAGCTTGAGCCTGCTGAACTCTTGCGTTGGAAATAATGGAGTTAATATTGCTTGTTGGACACTGTCTTTTATAGTGTTGCATTAATATTTCTTTTTAATAATCTTCGGAATGACTATATCAGTTTTTTCGTTCGCTTTATTTTTTAGGACTTTAATAGGTGGTCTGACCTAAGGACACCCATCGTAAAGACAGCTTTACGATGAGTGACCTTAGTCTGACCTTATATCTTCATTAGAAATTACCTTAATTATTGGTATATTATCACTGTGACCATATAGCAGATATTTAACTAGGATGGTTTTTTTTTCTTTTGGGTAATTTTATAAAGGAAATTTTCTTTGCAGAATTTTGTTCAAACTTACTTACGTAATTTTGTTTTGAACCTAATAACCTAATACTTAAATTAAAGTTTTCCAATAATTATATTGTTACAGTAGTTAGAGTATCAAACAATAAATGTTTACTATGAGATGTTTTAAGTATAAGCACTATTACTTTTTAAAACATGGCGTAAATATTTCAGGAACGGATGCTACTAATCTAGCTGGTTACGTAGCTTGTTCTTTAGTGCCTCTGCCGGGAGTAAATGTTTACATTAATCCACGATTACCATTGGTCAGTTTATAGTATCTGACGTTAAACTGACTTGCAAGAGCAGGTCATATATGAGTGAACATTTGACATAACTGGTCCCCTGTTTCGCAATAAGAGAACTTTGGTGTGAGATTTCTATTAAAAACTTTCACACAAATATGTTATTACTATCTACTTTATATAAGATGTTTTTTGATTCGACTCCCGTGAGACTTTACAGAATAAGCACCATGTGTGTTTACAGTGATTATGTATGTTTCTTGCATCTTTTCATCTCTTCATTTCTGGAATTGTGCTGTCTAGTTTGCTTCATTATTTGAATTATTTTATTTTATTATTTACTTCTTAAATATCAACAGCCAGTGACCAATTACAAAAACAGTTTAGTAAAATTCCACAATGTGACACACATAATTCCAACCACTATAAATAAAACCTTACGAAGTCCCGTGACCCGTTTATTCTCACCTTCCAGCCAAAAGGTATCGAATTGCCCAGAAGTTATTTACTTATATTATAGCTTCTATCTTTAAAATTGTTGCTTTTTTGCTGACTGTAATTATTATTAATAAAATATTTTAAAACAGTTATGCTTATTGAAGTAAAAAATAAGTTTGTCAAATGTTAGTAGCGGTAAAAAGTATTACGAAACTATTTGCTTCTGACATTTTTAATCCAGGCAATTATACTTAATGCTCAGCCCAACGATGAGCATAAACAAAGCTAAAAGGTTAAAAGGAGTTCTACATTAAAAATACATCTACATTTAAAGTATTTGTATATGTATAAAACTAATCACCACCCTCTTTGGCTAGCATGTAATAGTTAGATAGGTATAACCCTCGTAATTTATGATCTATTAGCTTTTTAAAATGGTTTATATTAATATTTTCAATATCAGTGTCCGCAGCATATAAATTATATAAATTACATAGTTGATAGAGAGTTTTTATAAAGGTTTCTTTTGGGAAATGTGAGATAAAACATGTTGGAATATCTTGAATTAAGATGGTTAATTGCAAAGGGTGAACAGTCAATATCACTTTTAAGTATTATAAACTTAGTACATAAAAATACTGAGATATTAACTTTTAGTTCAAAAATCTTGCAAATTTTGTCGCAGTAGGTGTATGAAAATACTTTTTCTCGCCACAACAGAGTGTAATTAAATAATAATCCTTCTGTTGCATGAGGCATGGCTCCAGTTGAAATAAAACTGGGCAAAAGTCCAAAAACATTATTTCGAACGCATTGTACAATATCCAGAGAGGCGTTGACTACGATATCATTAATCACCCCCGGCACCTAATTTAGTCGTCCGCCCTTCGCGCGATTAGTTTTCCGATTTCTCGCATGCCACGGATGCCTTTTCTACCCCCCAGAGTGGGAGAAGGGCAAGCTTCTAACCCCTCGAGCACAAAAAAAGTGGACGTCATAAATTTGCGAATTACAAGGTGTTATGAAAAACATGAATAGGTGACCGTATAGGTGTAGGTACCTATATATCTATTTAGCATTCTTCAATTCATCTTTGGACATAGGCTCCCAATATCTTTCACACTTCTATGTCTGTGTTTCTTCAAATCGTCCGCGCATCTCATTTGGGGTCTTTCCCTACTTCTTTTATTTTCCCAAGGTTTCTAGTTTACAAAACATTTGTTTCATTGATCGTCTTTCTTTCTGATATTATGACCGGCAAATTTTCATTTGATTTTTGCTACTTCTCCTCTCACATCCCTTACTTTTGTTTTACTCCTTATCCATTTATTCCTTTTTCCATCTGTTAGTTTTACATGTAATATTTGTCTTTGCATTGATCTTTGGGCTTTTGTTACTTTATCCATGTTTGATTTTGTGTGTCCAGGTCTGGAATCCATAGATAAGTACAGGAATGATACTATTGGTTATACACTTTCGTTTTGAGGTACTGAGGATATTTTTTATTTTGTAATATATAGCTTAATTTACCAAATGCTGCCCAGTCCAATTTTACTACTCGTCTCTTAATTTCACCTCTTCGGTTTTCTCTTTTTAGTTTAATAATTTGTCCCTGGTAGCTTGCCGGAAGTACGCGAAGACATTATAGCGCCCAAGCGGAAGCCGACCGCGGGCCGAACATTTAAGCAAATTAAAACTATTAGCCAGCCATCGGTCATCAGCCGTCATTATTGATATTAGTAAAATATTTTTATGGTAATTAACCCCGGCATGCACCAGCTGCCGATTGATCGATTGATTTGTTTTGATTTGAGTTTTGGGTGTTTCTTATCAATTCAACTTAACTTTTTTTTAAATTATGTTTTGTAAAATTTTAATAAATTCCTGTCTTTCGTCCGCGTGCAGATTATAACTATATAAAATGTCGGTAGTGCAGAAAAAAGTTTAGCGTTAACAGCCAAGTATAAATAAACATTTTCCAAACTAGGGAGAATCCTTATATTAAAATGTGTGTTGGAGAACTTGGTATTGGTCTTATATATTTAATTTTATTATCTTTTACGACTAACATTTTCCGTACTTGGCCCTACTTTATCTGGGGGCACGGCAGTGCCCCGCCACGTTCGCGCGGAAACTGCTGTACCATGTCTTCTTGAGCTACAAAACTCAAACTTTGCACAGTCGTAGATCCTTTCAAAAAATGTCGAAATTGCCACCCACCGGTCTGGGACAACTAGGCGCCGCCAACTCGGCGCCGCCAACTGGGCGCCGGGCCAACTCGGCGCCGCCAACTCGGCGCCGGGCTAAATCGGCGCTGGACTAAAAATTTTCTTTTTTGATAAAAAAAACATCTTTAATAAATCCAATTTTTTTGAAATTTGTTTTTCTTAAGTAAAGTTAAATCAATTAAGTCGACTGTTGAATCTTGGTAGTTGTAGTGTTTGGTAACCTGGTAACACTACAATTTCAATCTTTCAAGTTTGAGACAAGTCGGTTAGTAAATAAAAAAATCCGCCATTTTGGATCCACCATTTTGATTTTTTTAAGTTTGAGTTAAAAATTGTGTTAAATGGCCTCAAGCAATGTAATATTTCAAGTTTGAGACAAATCGGTTAATAAATAAGAAAATCCACCATTTTGGATCCGCCATTTTAATTTTTTTAAGTTTGAGTTAAAAATTATATTAAATGACCTCAAGCAATGAAATATTTCAAGTTTGAGACAAATCGGTTAGTAAATAAGAAAATCCGCCATTTTGGATCCGCCATTTTGATCTTTTTAAGTTTGAGTAAAAAATTTTGTTAAATGACCTCGAGCAATGTAATATTTCAAGTTTGAGAAAAATCGGTTGGTAAATAAGAAAATTCGCCATTTTGGATCTGCCATTTTGATTTTTTTAAGTTTGAGTTAAAAATTGTGTTCAATGACCTCAAGCAATGTAATATTTCAAGTTTAAGACAAATCTGTTAGTAAATAAGAAAATCCGCCATTTTGGATCCGCCATTTTGATTTTTTTAACTTTGAGGATAAAACTGTATTTAGTGATCTCAGGCACTGCTAACTTTCAGACAAATCGGTTCGAAAATAAAGAAATCCGCCATTGTAATAAAAAACGTAACAGCTACCAAGATTCAACAGTCGACTTAATGGATTTAACTTTACTTAACAAAAACAAATTTCAAAAAAATTGCGTAAAGGATTTTTTTAAAGATGTTTTTATATAAATAATATATTTTGTTTTTCATCTACACATTTAATCAAAAAAAAAATTTTTAGTCCGGCGCCGAGTTGGCCCGGCGCCCAGTTGGTGGCGCCGAGTTGGCGGCGCCCAATTGTCCCATTCCGGCCACCCACTCACTCACTCACTCATGTATAGATCATCAAAATTCTACTGTACTTCCAGACATGCTACAAAGCTGAAATTTGGCACACTGATAGAAATTGTGACGAAACCCTTGGAAAAAATTCAAAAAATACCAAAATTCTAATTCACTCCCCTCCCCCATTCATGTAAAGTTATGTAAAAGTAACACTGCCCACTTCCAGAGGCGCTAGAGAGCCGAGGTTTGGCAGACTGATAGGAAATATGATAAAACTATAAGAAAAAATTAAAAAACCCCAAAATTTTAATTTGTTTCCCTCTCCTTTAAATGTCAAGTTATGTAAAAAAAACATGGTCCACTTCCAGAAACGCTAGAGAGCTGAGCTTTGGAAGGCCGTTAGGAACTATGATAAAACTATTAAAGATAATTAAAAAACATCAAATTTTAATTAATTTCCCTCCCCTATAAATGTAAAGTTATGTTAAAGTAACATTCTCCACTTTCAGAAACGCTAGAGAGCTGAGCTTTGGATGACTAATAGGAACTACGATAAAACTATAGGAAAAAATTTAAAAACACCAAAATTTTAATTTACTATCCTCCCCTATAAATGCAAATTTATTTAGAAGGCCCATAGGAACTATGATAAAACCATAGGAAAATATAAAAAAACCTCAAAAACTTTAATAAGGCATTGCAAAAGTTTTGAACAATATTCCGCATATTTTACTACTTTAAAACTTAAATATTATCCAAATCCTTTAAAAAAGGAGCGAAATCATAACAAAAACATTTCATGTAAAAAAAAAGCCAAGTACGCGAAAGTGGTATTTCGTAAAAAGAATTGAGATAAAAGTAAAGCCAAGATCTCCAATACAAATTTCCAAATGAAAGGTTCTTACAAGTTTAGAAATGTTTTTCTAAACTTGGCTATTATGGCTGCAAATGACTCTTAGGCGCAGTGCTAAATTGAACATACAGAAGTTTGGATAGAATAGCAAAGTTTAAAAAAATATTTCCAAACTAGTAAGAACCTTTCATTTTGAAATTTGTATTGAAAAACTTGGCTTTACTTTTTTTTATGATATTAAATGTTTTCAATATTTTCATTTACTTATTATGCATTACTCAATATATAACTGATGCTTTTGATGAATGCCTGCAGGTTGATGTGGTACTGACTTTTCAAAGGCTTTCTATCGGCTTGACCACAAACTATTGCTTAACAAACTTAGTGATGCGGGACTTTCTGCGTCAGACGTTGCGTTTTGCTCCTCTTACCTTGAGGGTCGTACGCAATATGTTGAGTGCAGTGGTCGGGCCTCTCGGGAGTGTCTGGTGGGGTCGGGTGTACCACAGGAATCTATTTTAGGTCCCCTCTTTTTCATACTTTTTATTAATAGTATTGTGTGTGATCTTGAAGTTGAGGTTCTATTATATGCTGATGATATGAAGATATATATCCGGGTTAGGAGTCGCGATTCTTGTCTCAAGCTTCAGAGAGCTTTGGATAGAATAGTCAACTAGTGTGTTGTGAATAAACTGCCATTGAACCCTTTAAAATGTAATATTATGACATTTACTCTGAAACAAAGTAAGATTATATTTGACTACTCTATCGAAGGGCAAATTTTACACAGGCCCAAGGTTTTTAAAGGTCTTGGAGTGACCTTTGACCCCACAATGTCATTTGTTGATCACATTAATGAAGTTGTTAATAAGTGCTGCAAATCCTCGTGAGTTGTTCACTAACATGGATCTTATTAAACTTTTGTATTTTGCTTTTCTCCGATCAATATTAGAATACGGTGCTATCGTGTGGAATCCACACTACATTCTTCATAGTGAACACCTCGAATCAGTACAGAGAAGACTTCTTAAATTTATTTCATTTAGACTAGACGGTACTTATCCTTCAATCGGATATCCACACTAAGACCTACTCGCGAGACATAAGTTAGAAACACTCCAAGACAGAAGAACGAAATCTCAGGTAATTTTAATTACCAAACTGTTAAGAAATGAAATTGACTGTCCCCAGTTTTTGGAACAAATTAATTTTTTGGTTCCCAGACTCCAGTCACGAAATCCACCCACCTTCTACCTACCCACACCGAGACTTAATATTAACAAATTTTCATCCTTACATAGCGTGTGCAACAGTTTTAATAAACTTGTCAATAACTTAGACATATTTAATTGTAATGTATCGCAAATCAAGAAACTTACTTTGTAGTTAACTGTTAAGTAGATATATATGTATGTTTGTTTTAATTTTGATTTTTAATTTAGGTCATTTGAATATTATTTAATACTTTTGTATAACCTACTCTTTTCCCATTCTGTAATTGGCTTTGCTGTAGAATGGTGTAAAATAAATAAATAAAAAAATAAAAATAAAAAATAAATTTACTCTCTTGAGTACACCAGTGAAATAAAACAAAAATTCATTTCAATTCAAACACGTATAATTTCTCTTACGTGTTCCCAAGCTTGCCACCCCCAAAAATATGTGTGACGCTGTGCAATAATTTCCCAAGAAGCCGTTAAAACAAAACCAACCCCGCATTAGCAAATAATCACGAACCGTGAACCTGACACCGCGTTCTTTAAATTATAACCATAGGGGTCGCATAGTCGTTAAGATGTACAGAGTGGCCAAGTTCGATAGTTTTTGGAGGTTTTAGGTATTTCTAGCCGATATACATTAAAACAAGTAGGCATGTCCTCAGGGTTGGATGGGCTCAAACAAACCGGTCCTGGCAATTTTTTTTTATTCGGCTCTTGCTTCGGCACAAAAATTTTATGGCAAAGAAAACGAATTGTATTATTTTTGTTTTTGATATTATGGAGGTTTTGTTATTAAATAACATGCTAATTTTAAAGGATGTAATTTTCATTTTGAGAAAAAAACATATGTATGCATGTCATAACATAATTAATATCTAATTTTTGATGAAAATGAAAACTCAAAAAAAATAAAAACGTACAAAATTTCAACATACAACAGCACTGCCCCCGTTAGTTAAAAGACTGCAAGTAATTTTTTTGCGAATTTAGGTTTTTGGTATCGACGAATTTTCCATCATGTCTTAAATTTAAAAAAAAAAAACTTAAAAACAAAACAAATAGCAGTAACTGTAGTACTGCCTTATGAACAATTAAAACTTTGAAGTCGTTTTTTTCCGAACCACACTTTCGTCACTTGCGCCCTTTTAACTACCGGGGGCAGAGCAGGTATGCTAATTTTCCATATGGTAACGACTTTTTAATAATGAACTTGATGCTGCAATTTTATCTATGATCTCCTTAATTTGAATTAGACCCAATACCGATTTTTCAATCGGTTAATCTATTTCTTAGATTTTATATGTATTTTAGCACCAAAAATGATCTTTCGAAACTAAGATATGATATATTGACAAGGCCGTACCGAAGGGTTAGATCAGGGGGATCAATCCCCACCAAAATAGTTAACAAAGTGTCAGCGGCGTAGCGTGCCTGCAGGGGCAGGAGGGTCCGATAGCTAAAAAGGGTGCCCATCAAAAATCTTGCGACAAAAAAAAACAAACAAACAAAGGGGCGCTTCGGCCACCCATGGGGCGCCAGTACCCTCGGGGGGGGGGGGGTCGTGCGGCAAACCCCCCGCGCGCCCCCCGCCCTACGCCACTGCAAAGTGTGTTAAAAGACATTTCACAACAGCAAAATTGGGCAATATTTTTATTACATTTTTTTAATCTCCCGATTTTTTCTTCTGGATATTGGTATTGTAAAAAGATATTAATAAGATAGTGCCATTATCACATTATATCCTTGATACATTATACTTATTTTATTATAAAAGTAACCGTAACATTCAAACGAGTAACACAGGCCTGGAGTTACTACATACAGGTTTTTTTAATTTAAATGTTTAATGTTTTAATTAGTTCATTTGTCAAATATACAAAAATAAATATTATTCATTTGGAATAGGTACATCAGGCCTGCGGCCCAACCGGCCCTCAATTGTACCGGCCCACCGGGCATTTGTCCGGTTGGCCGCCTGTCCCATCCAACCCGGCATGTCCTGTGCTCGAGTTGGTATTTTCCTTATGGAAAGACCCTCTTTTTATTCGATTTTTGAAATTAGCGTAAAATTTCCTTTAAAATTTGGGTATTGTTCATGCAATAGCGATTCGTTTTTTACAAATACCAGCGCAAGATTTTTCTACTTTAATCTTTAAACATACCAGGGTAGCTATTCTGGGTCTTAAACGATGTGACCATCCACATCACACGCTTTGACCAATAGCAAACTCTAAACGGTCGCGAGTTGTGCGAAATGACTTGTCTCCACCAATGGCATAGTCACCCGCTCTTCAGAGTTAGTGAATTTAATGCGTTTCAAGTGAAATCGGTTCTCCTGACCCGGACCAACTGAACGTTTCTCGGTCGGATCGTAGGAGAAGCTTGCGCAATGAAGATCTTTTCGCATAGCACGTGACGGTTCGGAGCTAATTTAAAGTTTGCCATTGGCCAATGCATGTGATAGGAACTATCACATCGTTCAAGACCCAGAATAGCTATCCAGACCTGTTCGAAGATTAAAGTAGAAAAATCTTGTGATGGTATTTGTAAGAAATGACTCGCTAGTACTTGCTTGTATCATCCTGTAGAATATACTTGTTAAGACCAAAAGACAGAAGCCTGATATAGGGGTAGAGAACCGCCTTTCTATCTCATAACTTTTAGCGGTTTTGAAAAGGTAAAGTAGGTGCAAATATGAATTAAAAATTAATTTTGAGATAGAAATGGGTCGTGTGATACTTTAAAATGCTTGACATTTTGTTATGTAGTCCGGAGCAACGGCAGAATTGCGGCGGGTGAGGGGTTAATAGTTTAATTACATACTCCCTTTTAAAACAATTAAGGCACAATTATTGATTAATCAAACCTCCTCGAGAAAACAAAATGTAATGAAACAATTTTTTATATTTATATCCATCCACCATCCTTGATTTTGACCCAATTGTGCGCTAAGTCCAAGGAGGCCAGGGAAGTTCAGGCTTGTGACTTTACGAACAGATGACACAGCATCTCACCCTCCCCCCTTATACTGTCGAATCGTATAAACTTATACATATCATAAAGTTACTAATTATGCTAATAATAATATAAATATTAAAGATGGGCCAATCTGGCATTTTAGAGGAGCAGCGACAAGACGTGACAGCTTCAGTTGTGACAAACAGCAGTGATTTTTTGGAGCAGTTATCCACTGTTGGCGCGGGTCGGCAAACAGCTGTTAGGGCGTTTGCACACAGGACGGTAACGGTAACGGGCTTGCCCACTACACGGTATATCGTGCGAAATGCTCTGAATGACAACAATGCACTAAGAATATCGTGGGCGATATCGTGGTGTGTGCCACAAATCATTTAATCCTATTGGCGTTCAAAAGTCATGCAACCCGAATTCGTGCATTTTTTGACCGCGAAATCGAAGGTTTGTGCGCCACCATCCGGTATTTAATACCGTCGAGGCATTTTTCAGCCAGTGGGCCACACTGCATTTAATTGTATGACAAATTTGTGATTTTTGGTAGATGCGATATCGCGTACCTTACCGTCCTGTGTGCAAACGCCCTAACTGTTTGGGGTACTCGCGATCGCGACTTTATACTGCGATGCCGAAGGCGTCACGTGAGATCGGTCAGGGAGCGCACAGTGCCAGGCTATGACAAAATGTCACTGCTATTTCGTTTGGACTGTAACAGACCGTGACTGCGATAGACGAGTCACATTTCGTAAAATCGCAACACACCTCTAATAAATATTAATCTGGTTTCAACCCACACTTACTGTGCCACGATTTTTTTAAACTTTAATATTTTTTACCTCCAACCTTTTTATTTACTAACTTGGGAAAGGGCACCTTAAAACGATATTTCCAGTAAAAGACAAACTGCAACGTAAACAAGAAATATTGTGCGAAATAATAAAAATAAATACCGAATAAAAACAATAGGCCGACGCACGATATCGGTAACGTACGCAGTTTAATCATCAGTCACATGCTGGCTTTGACATGATACCGAACCATACCCTTTTCCGCGTATCTGAATTAAACGAATTAACACAGGCGAACGTCACAGCTTCCAGCTACTTTACAACGAGCTTACGAGTTTATCGATTAATATACAGATATAAGAAATGATTGTAGCCACATCGAGTACGCTCTTTCAATTGGCGGTATTTTCGAATTCCAGCGCCGACCGGATGTGGCCCATTCAGGCCTAAAGTCCGTTTTTTGAATAGGGATGGGCATAATTTTGCAACGGATTCGGATTCTACGCAAGAAAATACATACCTTTTATTTAAAACATTTTTTTCTTAAACGTCATTATTTCTTTAAATATACATATGCCCATCCCTATTTGAAAAACGGACTCTAGGCCTAAATAGGCCACTTCCGGTCGACTCTAAAACTAGAAAACATCTACCACTAATCGAAAGAGCGTACTCAAGCAATTTTTTGGATCATTAAAATAACTTTTCCCATAGATTTTAAAAGGGATGGACGGGTGGTCTAGGACACCCTGTATTAAGCTTGGCCACAAAAGAAAAGAATAAAATTTTAAAATTCCAATAGATTCTAAAAAATCAAAATTTAAATTGTTTTAAGGTAAAACAAAAATTGTTCAAAGTTTTAAACAAAATTTAGTTCTCAGTTTTAAGACTTACACTTGAATAATTTTAGTATATATTGCTGCATGAGTCTATAATAGGTATTATAAAACCCGTATGTGAATCAAGCTACATCATCATCATCATTTTGAACGTCGAATTGAGCGGAGTCTCTCGCTTCTTTTGTCAATTAAAAGATCATTAGCTTGGATTTGGAACACGTCACGCCCGTCACGCTGCTTAAACGACTATTTTTAGCACTGCACAATGTACTCCGATCGTGAAAATATAATAGTGGTTTTTACAACAAGTGGGAATAAAAGAAGAGGTTTCGAACATATATCTAAAAGCTTAAAACTAGACCGAGATGCTTTCGGCTAGTTTCCCCAAATGTTAACAACTCATATTGCTTTCATAATCAGTGGCGGATCCAGGGAGGGGGCACTAGAGGCACTTGCCCCCCCCCCCGAAAATTTTTTGAACATACAAAAAATGAGAAAAAAGTAATGTTTTTGCTAATAAAAATTCAAAATTTTTGCTTGCGGCGCATGAAAGTGTCTATTGTTATTATCATCGAAATTACAACCACTGACTAATTCAATATAATGCTGCTTAAAAAAATATATACCGTTTTTTACCAACAGAGAATGTCACCTAAAATGCCCCCCCCCCCCTATATGAACCGAACCCCCCCCCCCGAGAAGCACCTCTGAATCCGCCCTTGTTCATAATCCAGTATTACATATAAAACCGAGTTTATGAAATAGATAGATATACCTTTCATTTTTCTTTGTCTGTGTTATTTGCCTTAAAATTTTTTGACCAATGCTCTTTAAGGCCACATAGGCGCGCTCCCCCCTCAGAAAATACGAAAAAATAACCTCTTTATTAAAATATTATTTATTAAATATTTTGCCATAAATTTGTTGAAACGTTGCATTTGACGTGTCATAGGTTTTTGACAATTTAAAGACGAAATAATTTTAAGTACATTTTTCCATTCGTTAATTTAGACATTTTTGGGAGCTAGATACTTCCTCACCCCAAAATAAAATAGTTTACAGCTAAGGACACTAATCGATGAGTGTCCTTACTAAACACCCGTAAAATTCGAACGTCCCTCCCTTTACGATTTTAAATTCAAACTAAAAAAAACTCTCTCTGCCAATATATAAGCACGTAAGCTCACACTAGGTACTATATTTATAGTGTACGTGTGAGCTAATATGACTAAAAACTGAAATATATTTTATTCAACTCCAGACTCAATTACCTTTCGTTTGATACCACACAAGCCATGTTTTGACTTATAGGACCATCTCGACCCAAGACTCAGCCTAGGTACCAAATGTCATTCAAATCGGGCAAGCGGTTTTTGAGTTATGCGCGTTGGTCGTTACAGACAGACAAACAGACAGACATGCGACAAATAAGTTTCAAAATCATCTAAAACGCAAAGAAATATAAAAAGTTTTAAAATCGGAGCAACTTTTTTTTTCTCGAAAAATTAGGATTGCCATAATAAAATTAAACTACCTAAAATCGGTGTAGATTGCCATAATAAAATTAAACTACCTAAAATCGGTGTAGATCTGCCACTTTCTACATACAGTTACACCAACTCAGTAGTTTTTTGCAAAGTAAATAAAGCAAAACTTACCTAAGAAATTGTGGCAAAAAATTCCACCCGCCAGAATTTTGTTTCAGCGTCAAGTACAATTCAAAAGTGCACGCGGTTGCCGGATCGCACACGACGTTGCCGATTTGCAAGACTGGCGCTCCTCGTTGATGATCGAACAAAATAAAAAGCTGACAACCTCGTAGCCCACAGGGTTCCGATTCTGCCATTGTAACGATGTCCCTAGCAACGCGCTGCAACAAGCCGCACGGCAGCAACACTTCGCCGCAAGACAGGTGGCTGCGTTTGGCGTTGCGTAATTCTTGTTCTAACCTGTAACAAAAAAAGGTTGAATTCGTAGGACTCGAATTGACCCAACACCACAGGAAATCGATTCTCGTAATCGAATGATGTGATCACGTGAGCAAGCTTTAAATCATCTCTAAGTGAATCAAAAAGAATGAAAAAATAGGTGAAACCTATTTTTTATTCAACGAGTGAAACGACAGCGAACCAAGGAAACTAAGTCCATGGCTGGACGAAAACGTCCACCGGTCTATAAGGAAAAAAGACATTTCGTCACAGTTTAACCAGACCATGCTATCACCTTTGTTAGGTGATCCGTGCTATCACTGTCTCCACGGTGTCGGTTCGGACCCGAAAACAATGAGTTAACAAACTATAGAAGGCAACTTAGTCAACCACGGACACCGGTGTTTCGGAAAAAGGCATTTTCTTCCTCAGCGTGGCTTGCCTGATACAAAGTAAATTGTTGTTTCTTTTCAATTTTTAAATGGACTTATTAAGGTCATGTGACCCCTTGTGAGGCACACAGTAGCTTGAATTCTCCTCAAATCGTGGTCGAGGTAAACATTTTCATTGGTTTGATTTACCTTTTAACTTGTAGTCAGTTTGTCGTACTTTGTGTCAGGCAAGACACGCTGAGGAAGGAAATGCCTTTTTCCGAAACACCGGTGTCAGTGGTTGACTATACCCCTATAAAGTTGCCTTTTATACTTTGTTAATCTCTGAGTGGTCGCGTCTTGTTCGAAATGACTTGTCTCGACCAATAGCATAGTGGATTCGGAGCCGTGGAACATGCGATCGGGGAAGTTTTTTTTCTACCAAACAGCAACCGGTGGCAACAACCAGGTTCTTAAATTTTTCAGATGGATTTCCGATGCCATCAATCAAGTTTTTACATTTTTTCGGTGGAATCCACCATCCATCAATCAAGTTACTATATTTTTCTGATGGATTTCCGATGCCATCAAATGAATCAATCTACTGCAGCCAGGTCTGGGAGTCGGTGGAAGATTTTGATGGAGTACATAACCTCACATATTTTTCTTTGAGAGTTGAGTTAAAAAAACAGCATGCCAATAAAATAAAAAGGTAATATAATTTTTTTAGAAAAAAAAAATAAATATACTTTATTTTCCACATAGCCTTTACAATTATTAATAAAATTTTAAATATTTCCCATACATTTTCTGTAAATAGCTTGATAGATAGAGTGCGCAAAATTTCCATTAAGATCAAAGATTGTCTGTTCCATTTTCTCTTGTAGAATTTGAGGTGTTTCAAGCCTGTTGTAATACACCTTATTTTTTAGGTAGCCCCACAAAAAAAATCAAGGGGAGACAATCGGGGCTATTTGCTGGCCATAATAATGTGTTTACTGTGTTTAATATGGTTTGGAAAAACAATTTAATCATCCAGATTTTCTTCCTCGGAAAAATCCATCCTTAACCGCTCTTAAAACTAAATTTGTGTCAATGCGTTTGTCTTTTTCATGGCTGCCTTGATGTTTTAAAGAGTACCAATTTAACGAAACAATCGCAAAATATATATTTTTGAAATCAAAAAGAAAAGATCTACAAAATTCTAAAATAATATACTATTTAAAAAAACCATCGACCTGTCAAATTTTGATAATTATAATTTATTTTTCATATTCTGACAAAAATATTCTTAAACGTCGTAAATAATTATCAAACTTCTGTATTTATCATACTTTAATAACTATTTAAATAAACGTTTTAGATATGGTGTAAAAATATACGGAAAAACCCTGTACTTGTGGCAGCTCTATCGGTTACTTACCTTTGGCACACAGCATTTCCAGTAGCTACTACGCAGTCGTCAGTAAGTAACAGGGCTTCGCCCTCGTTGATTGGTGGAGTGAAAACGGGTGGTGGTGGTGAGGGTGCTGGAGAGGAATAGTAGAAGGTTTCACCAGGCCAGTCCCAATCTGTAACAATATAAACATTATTAAAAAAGTTAAAATTAGTAAAATTGTTGATGGTTTGTTTTATTGATTTTGCGCATTACCTACGGAATAACGAGCAAAGTCTGTAGTTTAGTAGTTTTATGACTATTTCAGTTTTTGAAAAATGTTTATTTTACTTTTTATGTACAATTTGCACATATTGATAGATAGATAAACTACACTATTTGTTGTCGGCTATGATGTTTGTTGCACGAATTACTGTGAAAAAGGCTCTTGTTTAATATGACTTAGTTACCCCACTCTTCCCTACCTACATATATCTACAAAGAAAGAATAAATTTAAAGCTATGTCAATTTTATATTCTGTTATCGTTGGATTTTACCTTGTTTGTTCCTTCCGTTAAAGCTTTTGTCTTTCGAAAGATCTTTTTGATTGATTTTAACAGTTTGTTTTTGGTTTGAACGGGAAAAGAGTTGGGAGAAAGTAAGCTTCATGGTTTATTTATATTTTTTTGGGATTGACAGGAATTTTGTGAGATTTTTTTCGGCAAGCTTTCCTTGTCATATTAGAATATGGATTTGTTTTTTTTTGCATCTGGCTTTAAAGAATCTTTTTTATAATTACTATTCACAATCTATGTAGCCAAAATATACTACTTATCAAAAAAATTTGTACCCCTATAATATAAAAACACATGCTTGGTGTACAATTTATTTTAAAAAGCAGTATATTTAGTTGGTTTAAAACTGAAAGCTGGTAGGTATAATACTGGTATTTTGTGTTAAGTATGTTCCAACGAACACCACTGCGTTTATTTTGAATAAGTACAGAATAGCTTAAAATAGCAAACTAGTAGCTATTTCAAAGCCCTTCAAGATAATATATACAGGGTATCCCTCCATATTGTCCTGAATAAAATGCTAAAAGAAAAAAAATACCAAACAACTGGAAAGAATCCATAACCATTATATTACACAAGAAAGGCGATAGAGCAGACCTAAAAAACTATCGACCTATAACACTCCTCAATGTAATTTATAAACTTTTCACGAAAATATTAACAGATAGACTAACAACAGAATTTGACGGTTATCAATCAAAGGAACAAGCAGGCTTTAGAAAAGGTTTCAGTACAGTTGGCCACTTATTAACCATGAAAATCCTAATAGAACGAGCCAAAGAATATAACATTCCACTATATATTGCGTTTATAGACTTCGAAAAAGCTTTCGATAGCACTGAGCACTGGGCAGTAAAAGCATCTTTAATTAATAGCCGAATAGATCACAGATATACAGACTTAAAAGCCAATATATATAGCGAAGCAACAACATCAATCAAAATCCACAAAGGAACCAAGCCAATCCTCATAAGAAAAGGTATCACAGAGGGTGACACAATATCCCCTAAATTACTTAACCAGGTCTTCGAACATGTTTTTAAAAGCTTATATTGGGAAGAAATAGGCATCAAAGTAAACGGACAATTCTTGAACTGATAAAAATGTTGGAAGAACTGGATACAGCAGCTTAAAATATAGGCTTAAGGATGAACTACACTAAAACTAAAATCATAACAAACACAGATGAAGAAATTACGGTCAGAATAAACCAAAAGAAAATAGAACAAGTAGAGGAATACATATACCTGGGACAAATTGTTAAACTAAAAAAAGAAAACCAAAACGCTGAAATCAAGTAAATTTAGCTACATATTAAGAAATTAAAAATATCGTCAATACCTCAAAGGGAAAGTATATAGCCAATGTATCCTTCCTATACTACCTGGATCCCAGACCTGGACACTTACAAAATCAAACATGGATAAGGTAACAAAAGGCCAAAGATCAATGTTAAGACAAATGTTACATGTAAACCAAACAGATAGAAAAAGGAATGAATGGATAAGAAATAAAACAAAAGTAAGGGATGTCAGAGGAGAAGTAGCCAAATTAAAATGGAAATTTACCAGTCATTATATCAGACAGAAAGACGATCGATGGAACAAATGTATTGTAAACTGGAGAGCTTGGGAAAATAAAAGAAGTAGGGGAAGACCCCAAATGAGATGAGCGGACGATTTAAAGAAACACGCGGGAACTAGATGAACGAACACGGCGACAGACAGAGAAGACTGGCAGATATTGAAAGAGGCCTATGTCCAAAGATATGGATTGAAGAAGGCTAAATAGATAGAAATAGATAGATCCCGAAATTCCGAGTCCACCCAAATATCTTATGAACTATTAAAGATAACTGAACCATATTTGGCACTTTTGGCAGTGATCGATAAAATCAAAAAATCTGTTTTATGAAAGGGCGGGTGTTCTCCGCCTCTATTTTAAGGGGCGGCATAGGGGCGGTCAACTTAATTTTTTTAAATTAAAACCCCTATCGACTGATACCTCGTTTTAAAGGTATTTGCAAAACTAACATTTTAAAATACCTATCGATAATCAGGGTAAAACCCACCAGAGGCTGTAATGCTACTTGAAGAAGATGTACAGACTGATTCAAAAATAATGTTGTAACTCGAACGTTTAGGAACACAAGTTTAGGTCAGCGTGGCAATAATGCAACATTTTTTAAGAAAAATAAGGTAGGAAGTCATATCGACACATCCTTCTTTGCCTTGAGTGGGTTATATCATGCTACATTTATTTAAATTTGTTAAATCTAGGAAAATCAATGCGACATTATTTTTAAATCCGTCTGTACCTACGTATCCCGTTGTGTGGAAGAGAAAGCTGGATTTTGTTGTGTTGTAGCTGATCTGCCCCCGGCATAAATGAGATCTGCACTCAACCATAATTCAGCGTTTAACGGCGCGTTAATATCGGCACATGGAGGGAATTTTATTATTGTGTCCCATTGCGTAAAGCTTGGAGGTTTGACAAAAGACTTGGAGAAAGAATTGCCGATGCTTTCGCCGTGGCAAGCTAAAAGGCAGTAAGTGACCAAAAGGCATTTAAAAAAATTCAAGTTCGTATATTATTTTATTAATTTTTGATTTTACTTTTATTTCTATCCTTTCATTCTATCAATTTCAATTTAGTTGTGCCTCATGGAAGCAGCATTACTGAACCTGGGATTAACATACCTCAAGATTGACTTTGGCTGTATCTGTGCTCAGACCCAACCAACCCAGCTAATACTTGAAATATGTGGTTGGTATGTCTAATGTTGGTATGTAAAGAACCCCGCACCCGTTTACACAGGTTATATCGAGGTTTTTTGTCTCGATGGAATTGGCTGTAATTTTGGTATGATATAGTAGGATATGTCAAAAAAAAGTAAATTAAGTTTTTGAGACCATTTAGGTCAAAGTTCGTTAAATGGTCGTTTTTGTGTATATTCTGGTAAAAAAAACTCTTACATCTTGGCCGAAAAATATTAAGTTACCATAAAAATTACTTAAAAGTAGACACGGGGTGTAGTAAAAAAACTGACATTTTTATACCTGCACTGCTACCGAATTTCAAAACTACCTCTTGATATTTTGACCAGTTTTATTCCAGATTTGAAGAAAAATATAAGTTTTGTTTTGTGATTGCTCCTAATTTATAGATATTAATTTTTAGTTGTAGATTTTATTTCTTACTAATAAAAATTAACTTTTCAGCTTTTTTAAACCATTTTTGTATACTTTAAAGATATAATTTTTTTGTATTGGTTTTGGGTCAATCAATAAGTCAATTTAAAAAAAAATGTTATTCTTTTTTTTACCCTTAAGTAATTTTAAGATTATTTCTTGAAAAAGGCTGGGTTAATTTTGATTTAACTTTTCGGCTTATCTTTGTAACTAATAGCCCATCGCACCGACTTTTTTTTCGTTACTTAGCCTAAAGTGTTCCTTATTACGAACGCTTTAAGCTATGGAACCGAAAAAAAGTCGGTAAGATGGACCCTTAGTACACTAGGACATAAATCTAGTTCTTTTTTATGTCTAGTTTTAAAGATATTAAGTTTTATATTTTTAACTATGCCTAAGATTTACCAGATCGCGACAATAAAAAAGGTATTTAACCTCCAATTTTTGCTGCACATACCACAACTATAAACAAATATGAGCTGAACCAGTAGAGAAATATATATACAGGGTGTATCAGGAAAAAAAATTCAAAACACTGTCAATTTGCCTACGCTGCTTTGATTACAACTGCACACCTCTGCCAGTACTCTACCACTATTTTCGCTATTGGTGCAGAATTAGATCTTCATGTAATTTAAAATGTTTTTATATTTTAAATCAAAGATTATGGCGCGCACTTTTAAGAAAAAAATTTATATTACGCGCAGAGTTGCCAGGAACTTCAAGTAAAATACTTGAAATTGTATTTTAAGTACTTGTAGTACTTTAAGTACTTCACTTGAAGTACAACTAAATAAAGCAGTGATTGACACTTGTAACACAAAATATTTTTTACAATGTACTTGATTTTGTCAATTAAAATACTTTAAGTATACTAAAATGTACTTCAAGAACACTAAAATACAATTCAAGTACAAGACTAGGTATTTTTATTATTTATAATGTACTTGTGAGCTGAGTTCAGTTTTGTAATTTAATACTTTTACTTTCTGACGAATAAGGAACTAACCAAGGCCAAATGCAAAGGCCGAGATACCCTGTATAAAGATTACTAAAAAAGATTTATCCCTTGCGTTTGAAGAATAGACCCCCAGTGCACGATTTAAATAAATAGACGAGTCGGTGTCTATGTGGTGTTTACTGTCCAAACTTCTCGAATAAATTGTTACATTTCAGGGTGGTTTTCAATGGTAAAAACAGGGTTGACCGGTCACAGTGGCCCGATTCGAGCCTAGTTTTTACGACCCGAGGCGTAGATCGGGCTTTCGATGTAGGGCAATAAAAAAAATTCTTGCCTGATTAGATTCCGACATAATTTATTCGGTCGTAAAACGAAATTTAATAAAAGTCGGTAGCACCCTGTTTTAATATCGTTAGAGAGAAACAAATTGGTTTGAGTGAAATATCTTGACGGCACGCTCGAAAATATTTAATTTTCTTTTGGCTCAAATTTAATATTTTTCGTTTCACACAAAATAAATCACTGACTTACTATACTTTCTACTTAATTGAACTACCTTGTGTATTTTCCAAGATTTTTATAAAAAACTCGGTGCTATAGTCGTATCTATCTGTCTGTCGCCATGTTTATCCATCTAACTTCCGCATGTTTCTTCAAATCGTCCGCCCATCTCATTTGGGGTGTTCCCCTACTTCTTTTATTTTCCCAAGGTCTCCAGTTTACAATACCTTTGTTTCATCCATCCTCTCTGTCTGATTTTATGACCGGGAAATTTCCATTTTAATTTTGCAACTTCTTCTGTGGCATTCCTTACTTTTGTTTTATTTCTTATCCATTCATTCCTTTTTTGTTAGCTTTGGGCTTTTGTTACCGTATCCAAGTTTGATATTGATTTTTTTAGTTCAATAATTTGTCCCAAGCATATATATTCTTCTACTTCTATTTTCTCTTGGTTTATTTTGATCGTGATGTCTTCATCTGTGTTTGTTATGATTTTAGTTTCAGTCCAGTTCACACTCAAGCCAATGTTTTTAGCTGCTGTATCCAGTTCTTCCAGCATTTTTATCAGTTCTTCTTTTTTATCTGTTATTAAGGCGATATTAGTACCCTGTTATGATTGCTTAAATTGAACTTCCTCTCAATTAACCAGTTTTTTTTTTATACATTATCTCTTAACTTATGCCTTCCAGCATAATTTCGAATTTAAAAATTTGACGAGAATTTTGTGATTTGTATGTTATTCAAACATTTTGTTGTAGAATCAACTTGAATCAACATGAGATTTATTGGTTTCATATAATTTTATTCGCCATTTCTACCCAATTGTGAGCTTGGGAGACTGCACCCTGAAGTTTTTCTATTAATTCTACAATACATTTTTCTACCGTTAATAAACTAGTCTCATCGGCAAATGATGTTAAGTGACAATTTTCTGGTTTTGGGATATCGCAAGTGAATAATAAATAAACAGCTATAACGCATAACGTCGAATTTTGTAAATCAGTAAAAACCCAAAACCACCCTAGAATAATAAGTTTAATACCGCACTTTACGATGCCAAAGCTCCCGAACCGAATTCCAACGATAAAGAAAAAAATGGCCCATTAAGAGCATTAGAGCTAAAACCAGATTTAAACTTGTGCCTGAGACTTAGTCGTTTTACGAGTGTTTAATGCAAATATTTGGGGGAAAGAAGGGGGTCTCTGTGTGTGCTTACTTTTGTACGGGGTTATCGGGAATATTTTATAGGAAAGATAAAACTGGCTGGAATCCCTTCAAAATATTGCACGGCGTGTCCGAATTTTTTCGAAGTATTTAAATATACAATAAATTTAATAAAATGATTTGTTTAGCCTGTTATTATCCATAGCAACTTTTTAAATCAGTTTTTCGAGATAATGATTTTTAACAAACCTAAATTTTAGTACCCTTGAATTTAAAAATCTTCCAATATTGTTTGATTTTTAAATTCACAAGTACTAAAATTTGCGCTTATTAGTATTATTTGGACTAAAAATTCCGCTGATTGACGCTCACGTCTGAAGGTGTGAAAAACGCTAATCAGCGTTGATCTGACGTGAATTGAATTAAGTGCTGTATTAGGTCACGGATGGATTATTTTCTTTCCAATCGGTCTTTTCATCGATCGATATACCTATAATAGCAGTTTATACTCGCCTGCTTTTGTTCTAGTTCCTCTCGAATTTCGGTAGATTGGGCTTCTTGCGAAAGTTTTCTCACTATAGACGTAGTATGAGAGACAAAACGGTCTGATTAACTTTGCAAGGGTGTCACATTGACCAAGCAGTGTTCTAAAGAGTCCCATAGGACGAAACAGTTAACTGTTAACACTTATTAGGTGTCCATTAGATCTTTGACCCCCGTGAGGTGAGCTTTTGAGCTACACACGGAAAAATATGAGAGAAACAAAAAACAATGATTTTTGCATAAAGATACTCAAAATCATCATCATGCTCCACAAGGGAACTTCAGAAAAATGTTCTTAACGATTTATTATTTTAAGATGTTTTCCTAAAAGAGCAGGGCATTTACATAATCAATAACTAAATTAAAATGGTTTTAGCGCCGTAGATATAAACTATACAATCGAAAGAATTTATAGTAACCAAGAAAAAGAGAGGGCGAAACAGTTTTCTAATAGGCGGATTTTGATCCAGTGCCTCAGTAGCTCAGTTGGTAGAACATCAGCTTGGTAAGCGGCAGGTTCTTGATTTAAATTTCTTGCCCTTATGCCACCAAATTCTATCCGTTGTGCAGTTATCATCATTGCAAATTACGAATTTCAAAGCAGTTTTGACTAAGTACTGCCCGGCCAGAATAAAATGTGGGCGCAAAAGAGATGAATCTATCTCCCTCTGTTTACAGCACTTTTGTCTTACTGGGTGGTCTTCATTTAGCTTCTTCAGCAAATTTACCATGAACAAAATTTTAATATTACAAGAAAATCGGTACTCGTTGGGTACTATTAACGAAATCGACTCCAGCTAGTTCACAAGTAAGACCCTTTTATTGGGCTTCTATTGTTATCGCTGGGCTCAAACAGGATGACTAGGCACGTTTCATACACATCCTATACCAAAAAACAGAAACGGTGGCGTATCATTTACTCTTATTTAATTTTTTAATTAAACTATATGGAGTTCCCCTCTTAAAGATGTAACGAAGTATCAAAGTTTTGAAAAAATATTTATTTTTAAGAAAAATGAGGTATGGAGGTTTCCAGCAAAAAAAGGCTTAGGCGGAGTAAAATAAAAAATTAATACCAAATAATGATGAATTAAAAAATTATAGCACGCCACTGGACAGAGAAAGATAGCGCTTATTGAAGCCATCTCTTTTGCGCCTCATTTTATTCTGGCCGGGCAATAATTGTTGATCTAAATATATCCTGGACTTAGACTTGTATTGAAACAAATCTAATAAATGTGACCACAAACGGTCTAGGAAAACTGGGCGCCGCCAACTCGGCGCCGCCAACTGGGCGCCGGGCCAGCTCGGCGCCGCCAACTGGGCGCCGGCCAACTCGGCGCAGGACTAATTTTTTTTTTTTTTGATAAAATGTGTAGATGAAAAATAAAATATATTATTTATATAAAAACATCTTTAAAAAATCCTTTACGCAATTTTTTACAAGCTTTTATTTAGCTTCAGATGTTCTGTCTAACAAATCTTGTGAAGCGTTTTTGACACACTTCCCATTATCCGATTTGAATGAAATTTGGTACAAACATAGTGGTCCCATGACAATACAACATTAAGAAAAAAATATCCTCCCACGCCTACCCCCACCTCTTCTATAGAAAAATGTGTTTTTGGCACACTTCCCGTTATCCAATTTGGATAAAATTTGGTATACACATAGTGGTCCAATGATAATACAACAATAAGAAAAAAATATCCTCCCACCCCTACTTCCACCCCTTCCATAAAAAAAATTGTTTTTGACACACATCCCGTTATCCTATTTGGATGAAATTTGGTATACATATAGTGGTCCGATGACAATACAACATTGAAAAAAAAATATCCTCCCACCCCTACCAAACCCCTTCCATTGAAAATGCGTTTTTGACACCCTTCCCATTATCCGATTTGGATGAAATTTAGTATACATATAGTGGTCCGATGACAATACAACATTGAAAAAAAAAATCCTACCACTCCTACCCCCACCCTCATCTAGAGAAAAATACGTTTTTGACACACTTCCCATTATCCGATTTGGATGAAATTTGGTATACATATAGTGGTCCGATAACAATACAACAATAATGAAAAAATGTCCTCCCACCCCTACCCCCCACACCCTTCCATAAAAAATGCGTTTTTGACACAGTTCACTTCAAATGACTTTTATAAAATTTGGTATATGCAAAGGTCCGATGGCAATACAGCCCAAACAAAAAATATATTTCTACCTCTACCCCCACCCTCTCCTACCCCCAATAGAAAAATGAGTTACCTAACAACTCACGATCAGCGATTTCATTATAATCTCGAATATTATTATATTATTATTATGATAATACTAGAATGTTAGAAAATTATTTTTTAATTTTTAGTGCATTTTATAAAAGCTTGTGACTTAAAAATTTTTTTTACTAATTTATTTGAAATTTGTTTTTGTTAAGTAATGTTAAATCCATTAAGTCGACTGTTGTAGTGTTTGGTAACCTGGTAATACTACAATTTACGTTTTTTATTACAACAATGGCGGATCCAAAAATCAAAATGGCGGATTTTCTTATTTACTAACCGATTTGTCTCAAACTTGAAATATTACATTGCTTGAGGTCATTTAAGAAAATGTCTCTAAGATCTAAAAATCGAAACTGTAGCAGAGACTATAAAAAAGTACGCAAAAAGCCATGAAGATAGACTCCATCGGCATGTGAATGTGGAAGCAATTCAGCTTCTAGACAATACTATGCTAGTTCGACGACTAAAAAGAGTGAAGCCGTTTGAGCTAGTAAACTAAGTGAATTACACATAAAACAAAATAATGCTATAAACACAACACAATTGTGAGTTACAGACTAAACAAAGCGGGGAGAACTGTTGAGTGAACCCTAAGTTTAAATCTGACTTTTCTAGTAAATTAAGTTAAAACAAAATTGCTAATTAGTCTTATTGACTAGATTGTAATAAAAAAAAAACACAGTGTGTTTGAAAAAAAAAAAAAAAAAAGAAAATGTTTTACTCAAACTTAAAAAAATCAAAATGGCGGATCCAAAATGGCGGATTTTATTATTTACTAACCGATTTGTCTCAAACTTGAAATATTACATTGCTTGAGGTCATTTAACAAAATTTTTGACTCAAATTTAAAAAAATCAAAATGGCGGATCCAAAATGGCGGATTTTCTTATTTACCAACCGATTTGTCTCAAACTTGAAATATTACATTGCTTGAGGTCATTTAACAATTTTTTTTACTCAAACTTAAAAAAATCAAAATGGCAGATCCAAAATGGCGGATTTTCTTATTTACCAACCGATTTGTCTCAAACTTGAAATATTACAAAGACATTTGAAGTGAAGTGTGTCAAAAACGCATTTTTTATGGAATGGGTTCATTTTTCACATTTTTTCATTATTGTTGTATTGTTATCGGACCACTATATGTATACCAAATTTCATCCAAATCGGATAATGGGAAGTGTGTCAAAAACGCATTTTTCTATAGATGAGGGTGGGGGTAGGAGTGGTAGGATTTTTTTTCAATGTTGTATTGTCATTGGTCCACTATATGTATACCAAATTTCATCCAAATCGGATAATGGGAAGGGTGTCAAAAACGCATTTTTTACGGAAGGGGGTGGGGGTAGGGGTGGGAGGATATTTTTTTTAATGTTGTATTGTCATCGGACCACTATGTGAATACCAAATTTCATCCAAATCGGATAATGGGAAGTGTGTCAAAAATTCATTTTTCTATGAAAGGGGGTGGGGGTAGAGGTGGGAGGATATTTTTTTCTTAATGTTGTATTGTCATGGGACCACTATGTGTGTACCAAATTTCATTCAAATCGGATAATGGAAAGTTTGTCAAAAACGCTTCACAAGATTTGTTAGACAGAACATCTGAAGCTAAATAAAAGCTTTGTCTCAAACTTGAAATATTACAAAGTCATTTGAAGTGAAGTGTCTCAAAAACGCATTTTTTATGGGATGGGTTCATTTTTCACATTTTTTCATTATTGTTGTATTGTTATCGGACCACTATATGTATACCAAATTTCATCCAAATCGGATAATGGGAAGTGTGTCAAAAACGCATTTTTCAATAGATGAGGGTGGGGGTAGGAGTGGTAGGATTTTTTTTCAATGTTGTATTGTCATTGGTCCACTATATGTATACCAAATTTCATCCAAATCGGATAATGGGAAGGGTGTCAAAACGCATTTTCTATGGAAGGGGGTGGGGGTAGGGGTGGGAGGATATTTTTTTTAATGTTGTATTGTCATCGGACCACTATGTGAATACCAAATTTCATCCAAATCGGATAATGGGAAGTGTGTCAAAAATTAATTTTTCTATGAAAGAGGGTGGGGGTAGAGGTGGGAGGATATTTTTTTCTTAATATTGTATTGTCATCGGATCACTATGTGTATACCAAATTTTATCCAAATCGGATAACGGGAAATGTGTCAAAAACACATTTTTCTATAGAAGGGGTTCATTCAGTAGGGGTGGGAGGACATTTTTTTCTTAATGTTGTATTGTCATGGGACCACTACGTACCATATTTCATCCAAATCGGATAATGGGAAGTGTGTCAAAAACGCTTCACAAGATTTGATAGATAGTTAGTTAGTTAGACAGAACATCTGAAGCTAAATAAAAGCTTGTAAAAAATTGCGTAAAGGATTTTTTAAAGATGTTTTTATATAAGTAATATATTTTATTTTTCATCTACACATTTTATCCAAAAAAAAATTTTAGTCCGGCGCCGAGTTGGCCGGCGCCCAGTTGGCCCGGCGCCCAGTTGGCCCGGCGCCCAGTTGGCGGCGCCGAGTTGGCGGTGCCCAGTTGTCCCAGTACGGAAGTTAAATATTTGAGGAATTTTCAGGAGTTATTATATCCCGCGTCTGTTTTATGTCATGTGCAATGGTCCTGTATCAAATTTGTGCCGACTATAAAATTGTTTTATGGCAAAAGGTCCATAGGTTAATGGGTGACCATAACAAATTTTGGCAGCATTCGACAAAGACAAGGGGAGATAAAATAGCCCTTGCGGCTATTTCTAGATGAAGGCCATTTGCAAAAGGCTTTTGTTTCGCTTAATCTGAACATTAATAAGAAGTGCTTGGTCTTATTTGGGAAACCTTGCAGGCGACGCACAGTGCGGACTCATGTGGGCCATATTCGAAAAACTGAGGTTACATTTTAAAAGTTTTAATATTGCAAAAGTATAGATAAATGTCCAGTTTATCTGTAATCATAACCTATTTTTTAGTCACACTTGCGAAAGTGAACAAAATAAATAGTTAAAGTCGTTATTTTAAAACAGGTACAAAAAATCGTATAAAATACCTATCAGAAAATTAATTTTAATGGTTCTGCATTTAAATATAATTTTTTTTTTTTTTAAGTATTACAGTGATATATACTTACGCTATTTATTTAAATAAAATTTTGTCAAATTGACGTCTCGCTTTTATAATAATTTAATTGAAACTGTTATGCTTACAAAAAAATATATTTTTTAAATTTTATTAAGGTTATAAAAAATTGCAAAGATTTGCAAGGTCTGGCATATATCCCAAATATTAGTCCAATGAATTAGCAAAAAGGTAGCATAAATATTTTTTGCTACTGGCTGCTACTAAGGGTGCTGTATTTTTTTAAATTATATATTTCAATACTATTAATTTATAACACATTGGTTACCACCCCGGTTGAGAGACCTCACATCATCTGTTTAGGTATACCCTTAAAACCAGTCTTGCCGCCATTTGGACAAATATAAAACTGTGACAGCTCTCATCAACGTCAAAAATGGCGGCAGCAAGGTGTCAAAAATGGCACTAAATCTGGAGAAGATATGAGGCTTATTATTCGGTGATGGCGAGTGGTTATCAATGATCTATATGTATATAAATATATATATATATAATAACTAATTATAGGTGATAATAAATTTTAAAAAAATTCCCAAAATATTTAAGTCACCTTATACTACTGTGAGCAAAATGAAAAGTTAAATATTTTAGAATCGCATATCGTATTGGCCGTTTTTTGTCAATGGGAACGCACAGAAACAATAATTTGAGGTAGTCAATAAAATTATAAAAATACTGCTATCAGTCTTAAAATAAATATGCCAAAAATTGTTTTGGTGTTTGTGTGGGCAAATATTTAAAAACAAAATAGTTTTTTTGCACTTTGGAGATCAAAAGTCCGCTTTTTATCACAAATTTTAAGGACAAAGTATCACTTTTTATCCCGTGGATAAAAAATGACGTTCAAAGATAAAACGTAAAAATGGGAAGTCTGTTTTTCTTGCAAAAAATTTTTAATAAAAACGGGGCCTAAGAATTACTAAAGTATCTTTTGAGCACTCGGCGAACTGTAGCTACATACAATTTTTTCTTCTCGGGATAACAGTGCCACTTAAGTCCCTAAGAAGATAATATACTATTTTATCACTTTTTTTTTACTTTTAGAACGCATAACCATAAAACATTCAGACTTATTAAATGAGTGGCCTCTCAGGAAAATCTGAAGGGGTTAAATATTTTCAAAAAAATTCAACCCTTGTTGGGTTTCAAAGAATGCTCTGACAAAAATAACCAAATTCTAAATAAGGCATCATAAAAGTCTCAGTCTCAAATGGAAGCTATCGGGACGAAACAAAATTTATTTTCAAAACTGTTATTTCGAATGGTTAAATAAAGATATTATATCTGAGAAATTTTGTTATAAAACGGATTTAGAAAAATCAAAAAATACAGATTCGGAAACAGAGGCCGTACCCGGACCGAGTCGTAGACGGCCTAAAACGACTTTCTTAGAATCATCTTTTAGAACAAAGAAACTGAGGGTGCAATGTGTGTGTATGGTACAAATAATTATTTTGAGGTTGCTAATTTAATTTTTCTGAAAGGGACTTAGCCCCCCCAAGCCTTCCTAACTACGCCCATGAATCCGAATAAAAAAAGTAATTTTAGTTTAATTTCTAGCACAAAAGTAATTTGATTTTTATTTTTAACGTAACTGTAGGTTAAACTGAATGTACTTTATTTAATTTTTTAAATATTTTAAATAAAATGACTTTATCACATACCCTATAAAAAAATTAGTTTTTTTGAAAAACAACAAAGATATTGATTATTGTCCAAAAAGCCTATTTTTGTACGCACTTTGCGACGCAACTTCAAATATTACAGAATTTAATAGATGGAATCACAGTATACTAATTATGATGGAATATTAAAAGAAAGAAAAAACAAGAACAAAGAAAACATCCTGGGTTAGCAATGCTAAAGACCAAATGATTGTTAAAAATTATAAATATTTTTATGTGTGCCAATGCAAATAAATAAATTTAATATTTTGAAAAAATGTTGTGTTAAGTTCTCTTTGAGAATCATTCAAAAGAATAATATTTTCAAAAAATGTGATATCCAGGTGGATAGGGCGCAGTTTGGGTTTAGGAATGGTTAAGGCATACGTGAGGCCCTTTTCTCTCTAAATCCGCTAACTCAAAGGTGTAGAGACATGAATGTAAATGTGTGTGCTTGTTTTATTGATTATCGTAAAGCTTTCGACTGCATAAAATACAAGCTTAATTCTTAGTAAGGCCGGTATTGACATGGAAAAAATTAATACTATCTCACAGCTGTATTGAAACCAAACAGCTACACGAAACATCTGAACCTACACTGATTAATAAATTTAGAAAAAAAAATTTCTGAAAACAAGCTTTTATAAAATTGACTAAAAACATTGACTTCTATACCCTACGGGTAGACCCGGCATGGGCCTTAATTGCCATTATATCAAGCTTTCATCGCAATTGACCAAATACAAGTAAGAATTTAATGAGCAAGACAGGGATGAAAATAGAATTTCGGTTTGGTAAGGCCGAACACATGCAACATCGCAAAAATATTCTATTTGCCTGTCTTGGATAAAAAAGGGCAGTGGCGGCGCATAATAAAAATTTTGAATTCCACTAGCATTTGTTTATCAACAATTTTCTGTTTGAATAATAAATAATTCATGAATACTTACTTGTTTGTGTATACTGTATTTACAAAATTCTCTTCAGTAAAAAAAAGAGTAAAAAGAATTTGTTAGCATGCTAAGTGCAGTGGATGTATTAAAATTATTGTTTTCATCTTAGAACTTTACGAATGTTGTACCTTCCAGGTAAAATATTTTCTTTGTTTGAACAAGGATCTTCTTCAACTCTTTTCTTCTTGGGTGGACTACAAGTTATGCTCGAGTAAGATGAAATTTCGGAACTAAAAATTTCAATTCGGAATGGGACAACTGAGCGCCGGGACAACTTTATTTTCTTTTTCGATAAAATGTGCAGATAAACAACAAAATAAATATGTTATTTATAAAAAAATTTGGTAGGTGTAGTGTTCTGGAAACCTGGTAAAAATACCATTTACGTTTCTTATTTCAAGAATGGCGGATCCAAAATGGTGGATTTCTTTATTTTTAAACCGATTTGTCTCAAAATTGAAAATTTGCAGTGTTTGAGATCACTTAATACAGTTTTAACACAAACAAAGAAAAATTAAAATGCGGATCCAAAATGGCAGATTTTCTTATTTATGCACCAATATTCATCAAATATAGAACTTGGCAGTGTTTCAACTCGCTGAATATGATTTTTGACTCAAACTCAAAATGGCGGAAAACATCTGATATTGTGAGGTTTTATTCTTGCGCAGTTTACATAACCCCATTTTGTTCCCCTTTCCCTTATTCAAAACTTGACTTACTTGGTTGAACAGGTACTGGTGTATCGGCCAGAACGGACTCAATAATATCCGAAGACATTATCTTGTTGTTAGCTAGCGTGTTGCCCTGATAGTCAGTTCGGATGGGCAAACTGGTCGGTAGAACTCCGGACAGTTTGCTAAACACCGCGTGCAGTTTGGAGTCTCTTTGGTGGCTGGTGCGGTCTTCTGGCTGATGGACTCCCCCACGAAACATTTTAACATTTACGACTGCTGTGATAGTGATTGAGATCAGAGGAACTGCAACAATAGGAGAATTGAAAGATAGACAGAGCAGCGTTTAATTAAAGGTAACAATACTTAAAACCTGGTTTACATTTTGGTTAAAGAACTATCTAGAAAGGTTAAAGTCCTGAGTTAGATTATTAACTTTAAATAAATAAAACGCACAGTTGACAATATTTAAAAAACAAATTCATTGATAGACGGGTATAAAGAATTATTTTTGTTTATTAATTGTTATTGATATTGATATGTCAATTACAGTTTTTTTTTTATTAAAAAAAATTTCAGCTGTTTTAACTCATTTTGGTCAATGGGTCTATTAAAAAAATCTTTCTTTTTGCTCTTAAATTATTTTTAATTTATTTCTAGAAATCGGTTCGGTGAATTTTAGTTTAACTTTACTTACTCATTTTTATAACTTAATGTCAGCACACTAGGAAAAAATGTATATATTATATTTTTAACTATTCTTAGATTTACTGGATAACATAAAAAAAGGTATTTCACGTCCAATTGTTCCTGCAGATACCAAAATTTTAAACAAATTTAAGCTCAAACATTACAAGAAAAATATATACAGAATCTCAACAAAAAATCTTGTTCATTACATTAGCTTTTTAGTACTAACGCAGCACTTATAGACATTATTATTTTTAGCTTAACTCATTGGTATATGTATATATGTAACGTAACTTTTTCTTTAAATACATCCCAAAACCATTAAATCGAACCATAATCTAACTAAACAACTTTAAATTACTAATCAAAAATGCAAACGCACTTTTGCAGGTACAACAGTATTCTAGGATGCCTTGATTTACTAAAGCTTTTGTGAACTAGAATGCTATTCGGCATCTTGTATATACATAATTTTCTACTATTTTATCTCATATTTATCTATAGTTTCGATAAGCACAGCAAAAATTGGAGGAAAAATACCTTTTTTTATGATGTCCTCCGGTAAATCTAAGAATATTTAAAAATATAGAAACTAATATCTTTAAACTAGGCAGAATTAAAAATATTTGTTTCCCAGTGTAACATTCGGTTACAAAAATGAGCAGGTAAAGTTTATTTTACCAAACCATTTTCCAGATATACCTTAAAAATAATTTAAGGGCAAAAGGAAAGGAAAATCTATTTATTTATGAAATAGACACTTTTCTTTATGTATTTAAAATATTCGTTATGATGTGTTTTAACACAAAATATTTAGTAAATTAATTTTTGTCGTACGAAAAATAGTTTAAAAGAGTCAATTTTATTTAGTCGGGAAAAAATCTGCAGGTAAAAAATTTATATCTATAAAAATGGTGACAATCAAAAAACAAAAATAATTGTTTTCTTCAAATATGATATAAAACTATACAAGACGCTAGCCCTACCAAGTCCACTTTGAATCCTTGACTTTGCATGCGCAGATCTACCAATATTATTTACCTCATGTATTAGAATAGATGAATACAGGGTGATTTTCACTTGAACGATTCTAACCACATGAAAATAGAAAGTTTCAAAAACCTAACCTTACGAAACCTAATCAAATCTAACCGAACCGAACCAAAGCAAACTGAACCAATAATTTTTTTTTTACTTTCCTGACTTCCTACTCGGGATTCTAGAGGATCTAAATCCGAACCAAACCAAACCTAACCAAACCAAACCTAACTAAACCGAACCAAGCCTAACCTAACCAAACACAACAACACTGCTAATTAGCTTCAGTTGGGTATGGTTAGGTTTGGATAGGTTCGGTTCGGTACGGTCCGGTTCGGATTCACATCCTCTAGGATCCCGGGTAGGAAGTCAGGAAAGTTTTTTTTTTTTGAAAAAAGTTATTGGTTTAGTTTGCTTTGGTTCGGTTCGGTTAGATTTGATTAGTTTTCGTTAGGTTAGGTTTTTGAAACTTTCTATTTTCATGTGGTTAGAATTATTCAAGTGAAAATCACCCTGTTCATCTATTCTAATACATGAGGTAAATAATATTGGTAGATCTGCGCATGCGAAGTCAAGGATTCAAAGTGGACTTGGTAGGGCTAGCGTCTTGTTAAAACTATCAATTCATGTCAACTCACCTCCGTATATTATCTAATAAATTGACAAAAATGACATCATAAGTGATTTTGTCTTTAGGCAGAGGCCAAAAGTAGAGATTAAGGCATTTTTCGGTTAAAATGAAAGAGTTTTTATTATTGGAACATTTACAAAAACGATTATTTAACGAACTTTAACGTTAGTATCTCAAAAACTGTACATAGACAAACTTAACATTTTTCCATCAAGATAAAAATTTCCCATATTATAACCTGTGTAAACGGACAGCCACATGCAGCAGCGAAAATGCCGAATTGAGTTAACCTAATAGAAAGATCTCCCCCAGGTAATGGTGTGCACACAATATAGCGTTCCCTAATACACCAATTTGTCAACAAAAATTCTACTAATGTATTTGGTACAACACGAATTTTAATTAACTTCTCTGACAAATCTTTTTCATCGACAATCTGGTACCAGTAAAGATGAAAGGATAAAACAAAGTAAATGGGTCTTCGTGACTGGGCGATTGCAGTTTTTTTATCGTGCAGGTAATTAATATTTAAGTTAGTTAAGCTTATTTTTAAAATTATTTATGCACACGTTTAAATAAAATCCTAAATAAAAACAGTAAATTTGAGTCATCTAGTATCAAAACCGGGCAAATACTTTATTTTTTAAAATTCATTTTATAGCAAACAATTAAAGTTTGGATACGTGCCTATATATTGCCAATAGGATTTGCTTCAAAAGCGCCTATCTTCCAATCTAAAGCAATAGTTTTAATTTAATTTCCTGTACTATTTGTTTTGGTTATTATTAATATATTAATGTCTGTCTGTGTGTGTATGTCTGTCCGTAACCGCTAAACTAATTTTCATAAAATTTTCAGGTAAAATAGTGTTTAACACTCTAATGACAGTTTTTTGACAAATAAAATTTGTTAGAAATGGAGCATTGCATCAATATGCGGTTTTCGTAATATGGTAGACTACATTTTGCTCAAAAATTTGTGTTATTACCAAAAACTTCGTGGGAGCTTTAGTTTCTGAGATATTTATAAAAACTGTTTTCAAGGCTGATATATCATGGCTTCACTTAATAGGCTAGCTAGGAAGGAATCAGATCCGTCATGGATCCATTTATTTTAAATTTCTTTCCAGCGTTTTTATTTAGTATTATGATTAAGTACCCTACTTCGAAGGCTACTGCACGCCACTGCCATATTTATCCCCAATAATTTATTTATCTTTGTTTTTTGTAGAGATATTCGTATACAGGCAGAAAAAACGAACACAAAAATAAATTAAAGATAGGATAAAACCGGACAAAACTCTTATCTTGCATATTCTTTGAAGTAAACCGCAATATATTGTAAACAATAAACAGTTTTTACCATATATTTTTAAGACAAAGCACTTTTTATTATTTACGGTGTTTATTTCTGATATTGCATTCTTCCTATACCAGGTGTCCCAGAAAAAAGAGCGTGGTGCATGCGCAGCTGAACAAATAGAATTTCGATTTGAACTTTAAGGCCCTATCACGAGCATTAACATCTGTGATGAACATGAACTAGGTAATTTTCAACAATGTCGATTCTAGGTTAAAAATAAGAATATGTTTTTTGTTAAAATTAGAAAAAATTTTGGCTAAGATGATGTTTGCGAAAAAAGGATAGTTCTTTTTCCTTTTTGATAATTTTTTATTATGTTTTTGTTCATTTTACTTAAACAATCCCAATAATCTTCCGCAAAATGATGTAACTGAGTTGCTTTTATGGCCAAACATCAACATTTGGTCATAAATTTTTAAAAAAATACAGTTTTTTATTTTTTAAAACATAAAAACGCTTTTTTTTTCACAAGTGGTTCAACACCCACCAACCATTATTATGGTGTTCCTTTTTTAAAATTTATTTAAAAATGTTTTTATTTCTTTCTATCTTGACAGATGTAGAGGGCACCATAAAACGTGGATCCCAGAAGGCATTTTAAGTTATTTTGAGCCATATGGACTAAAATTAAGTTATAAACATGTCTAAAATAGATAAACCTTAGTCAAAGTCTCATCTAGGTAACTTAGACATGCAAGACAAACTGTACTAATTACCTATTTTCTCTAACATGCTTGTTAACACCCTGTAGATTACGTTTTAAAGGTACAGATTGAAAATAATAAATAAATCGTAAATATATGTAATATTAAGAAAGGTTCTTTCTAAAAGGCACTAATGCTTGTTTCTCAATAACATTTTCGACTAATATTTACTTAAACACCCTGTAAATAATGTTTTAAAGGTAAAGATTAAAAGTAATAAATATGTCGTAAATATGTGTATGTAATACTAACATTGCATATATGTTTGGAAAACCGTCTAAAGAGCGATTATGCTTCTTGGACATTATCACTTTCAACGCCCTGTATTTCAAAAACTGCCCATTTGAGTTGGGCTCATGAGAACTTTTGATAAGAAAGGTTCCGTCTACAACATACCAAAAGTTCATGAAGTTTGACGGATTACAGAAATCCCATAAGAGGTGCCTGATCTATTCCATCTTTTTTAATCTATTAATTTTCTTTAGGGAAAAATTACTTTCTTATTTTAAGAAAGGTTTACCCAATTTTAACCATAAATGTTACTTGGGTATGCATGAAATTGCATTTCTCTCACTTTTAATACTAATGAAATTATTTTTGATGCAAAATGTTTATTTTCATGTTCTTTTTCTAAGAACAAGTAGAACAATTTTGATCTAAAAACTGAGAGAAATTAGCAGCAGTTACGAATCAGATGTGTGCATTTAAGAGAGATTTCTCTATATTCAAAAGTAGCTACATAGCAACAGTCAAAGAACAAACAAACAAACAAACAAACAAAGAATTATCATAACAAAAACATTTCATGTAAAAAAAAGCACAGTACGCGAAAGTGGTATTCCGTAAAAAGAATTGAGATAAAAGTAAAGCCAAGTTCTCCAATACTAATTTCAAAATGAATGGTTCTTACTAGTTTGGAAATATTTTTTTAAACTTTGCTATTCCAGTCAAACTTCTTTATGTTCAATTTAGAACTGTGGCTAAAAGACATTTTCAGCCGAAATAGCCAAGTTTTATAGTAGTAAAATATGCGGGATATTGTTTATCATAGTTCTTATCATCAGCCTTCTAAAGCTCAGCTCTCTAGTGTTCCTGGAATTAGGCAATGTTAATTTTGCATTATCTACTTTTATTATTAAAATTTTGGTGTTTTTAAATTTTTTCCTATAGATTTATCATAGTTTCTATCAGTCTTTCAAAGCTCAGCTCTCTAGCGTTTCTTGAAGTGGACAATGCTAATTTACATAACTTTAGATTTATAGGGGAGGGAAGTTAATTAAACTTTGGGGTTTTTTCATTTTCTTTTATAGTTTTATCATAGTTCCTATGGGCCTTCCAATGCTTAGCTCTCGAGCATTGCTGGAAGTGGGCAATGTTACTTTTACACAATTTTACATTTATAGGGGAGGGAAGTAAATTAGAATTTTGGGGTGTTTTAATTTTTTTCTATAGTTTTATAATAGTTACTATCGGCCTTCCTAAGCTCAGCTCTCTAGCGTGTCCTGAAGTGGGCAATATTACTTTTATATTACTTTACATTTATAGGGGAGGAAAGTAAATTCTAATTTTGGGGTTTTTCATTTTTTTTCTATAGTTTTATTATAGTTCCTATCAGTCTGCCATTTCTGGAAGTGGGCAATGTTAGTTTTACATAACTTTAGATGTATAGGGGAAGGGAGTAAATTAGAATTTTGGGGTTTCTTGATTTTTTCCAGGGGTTTGGTCATAATTTCTATCATTCTGCCAAATTTCAGCTTTGTAGCATGTCTGGAAGTACAGTAGAATATTGATGATCTATACATGAGTGAGTGAGTGAGTGGCAATTTCGACGTTTTTTGAAATTTCGTAACTACTTTATTACTTCATGGAATTCCATGAAACTTGGAGAGGTTGTTAACTCCATCCTAAGATATACTACTGTGCAAAGTTTGAGATTCGTAGCTCATTCCGAAGTAGAGTTTTAGATAGGTCAAATATCGGCCAGTGTCGGATCCAGGGGGGGGGGGGGCAGAGGGAAGTTTAGGACCATCACTTATTTAAAATTTGTCACAAATTCTACTTAATTTTTAAAAAATTTCGCCTGTGGCGCCATAAATCTTCTTTAGATACTAAATTTCACACCTCAGATCTATCAAAAACCGCTAATAAAAAAATATTTGTATGTTTGCTGGCACTTTGGCCCCTCCACCCCGGAAATCCTGGATCCGCCCCTGATATCGGCTGAAATGTTGCAAGAAAACATGGAACGGAGCGCGAACTTGGCGAGGCACTGCCGTGCCCTCAGATTTTTGATAAAATTAGAAAACCTATATAACGGCTTCGAAAAGAAAAGGTAAATTCTGAAAGCCGAAATATGGCTTTGCATGACAAACACATAAGTACTAAGTACCTAATGATGGCCATTATACGTGAAAGTGCTCTGTTTCTTATAAGCATATAAAATCACTTACCTTCGAGTTATTTACAGGTTAATTCATAATATATTATCCCCCCTTTTCTTAGTCTTACTAAAACAAACATTTAAAATATTCCTTTTTCAGTTGTGACGAAAATTTTTTTCGCCACTCGATATATTAAATCGGATGTTAAATTTTAGAAAACAATATTGCTTGTTGTAAGTAAAACATTTTGATATTACTTAATAAAAGAAGCCGGGTATATTACAAACATTATGCCCTTTAAGGTATTTTGACGGAGTGACGTTAAAATTTTTTTTTATCAAAAATAAAAATCTCCAACAATTTATATCGAAAATCAAAATCTCAAATTCTTAAAGTGTCGAATAATTAAAAGGATAATGAAAATGTCGAAAATAAAAATCTCGATCAGTCAAAATATCGAAAAGGTTTAAGTATATCAAAGTAAATTAAATTGTTGAATTAAAAAATTAAATAGCAAATATCAAAAAATCTAAATGTTGAAACTGAAATTAAAATATTAAATAACCTTCCTAGCTAGCCTATTAGCCTGCTTCAAGTAAAGCCATATATCAGCTCTGAAATCAGTTTCATGTAAATATCTCAGAAACTAAAGCACCTTGCAGCAGTTTTTGTGTATAACAAAAATTGTTGAGCAAAATGTAGTCTACTATATTCCGAAAACTACATATTGGTTCGTTAAAAAGTTAGCATTTTTTAAATTTATTAATTTATGTCAAAAAACTGACATTAACATTAATGGATTTTGACAATAATAATTTATTTTATGAATATGAAAATCGGTTTAGCGGTTTAGGAGTTATCGTGTTATGGACAGACATACACATACACAGACATCACGTCGATATTGCTAAGATAGGTCAAAATACAGCCAAATTATACATTTTCGGCGTTATCTCAAAAAAAAAATTTTTTTTTAATAATACCTTCTCTAGCCATTGTTGTTGGCGGGCTAGGAAGGCAAAAATAAGAACTTGACTAATTAAAATGTCCACTAATTAAAAAAAATTGAAAAATTGGTTTGATATCTATGGTAGGGTTGTTGGTTAGATTAGGTTCTTTAAATAGGTTGGTTTGTTGATTATTTTGGTTGCTTGGTTGGTTAGGTTAAGGTTGGTTGGGTTTGTCGGATAGGTCAGCTAGTTTTAAGTTGGTTGCTTGGTTAGGTTATTTAATTAAATTGTTTGGTTGCATTGGTTAGTTAGGTTAGTCCGCCCGATTGGTTTGATTTTGTGGTCAGGTATATTGGTAAGTTATGTAGGTTGGAACATCGGAATGGATTTTAAATATAATATTGTTACAAATTTAAGTTATTTAAATTTTATAATTGGAATTTATTTAGGTTTAGTTTAGTATTAGGTTGATTTATCTTAAGGTTGTATTCTTAGTCTAGGTTTTAGTTGCGTTATCTGTGACTTGCGGTCGTAATAATACGAGAACTTTCCGGACGTCGAAGGCTGCCGGAAAGTTCGAGAGAGATGGACGATCCTATATATAGGGCCGGGGTCGCGCACCAGGCAGTCAGTCAGAGATAACCAATGGTAGTGATCGCGAAGTTAATAGGCGGATTAAAGTAGTGAATTATTCGCAAGTTATTAGTAAGTTTAAGTGCGTGTTTTTGTACATAATTTGTCGAAATAAATTGACGTATCGTTTTCAACAATTGCGAGTTTTTAATTTGTCGTTGTGAACCCGTAACAATTGGTGTCAGAAGTGGGATTAAAAGAATTAAATAGTGCAAAGACTATCCTTACACAGTACCACCGGCTAGGACAATTAAAAAGAAGAACAGTAAGTGATTTTGCCAGAATATTCGAAGAAGTTCGATATTGTTTTATTCAAAAACTAAAAGAGATATTTAAGAACCGACTTCGACATTAACTTTACAGTCCAAAAATTGATAATTAGAGAGATTTTCTAGAATACTCTATAGCATTCTACGACGTTCTATTCAAAAACTAGAAGAGATATACAAATACCGACTTCGACATTAGATTAGTAATTTTAAAAGTAAGAATCAGAAAGAATTTCTAGAACATTCCATCACTTTCTACGACGCTCTATTCGAAAACCAGAAGAAATATCCAAAAAGAGACTTCGACATTAGCTTAGTAATTTCAAAAGTAAGAACTAAAAAGAATTTCTAGAAGATTCCATAACATTCTATGACGTTCTATTCAAAAACTAGAAGAGATATACAAATACCGATTTCGACATTAGTTTAGTTATTTCAAAAGTAAGAATTAGAAATTATTTATAGAATATTCCATAACATTCTACGACGGTCTATTCAAGAACCAAAAGAGATAATCAAAAAGTGACTTCTACATTTGCCTAGTAACAGAAAGAGTAGCATTTACCAGTATATTCCAGAACATTCCATTAGGTTCTATTTAAGAATTGGAAGAGATATTAAAAAAACCGACTTCGACATTCGCTTTGTAGCCCTAAAATACACGTTTTAAGTGATTTATCACGAAGTTGATGCTTACTACACTGACAAAGATCGGCCAAGATGGAAGATTTAACTAAAATGATGCAGGCTCTAGCAGCTCAATTGGCTCAAAACCAGAACGACATGAAACACACCATGGACGACATGAAACACACTATTGAACAAAATCAGAATGATATGAGACAGACCATCGAACAAAACCAGAACGACATGCAGGAAAACTTTGACCAAATAAAGAGCAACTCCGAACAGCTGAGAGAAGAGTTTAAGACTGCAACCGAAGATCTTAAGGAAGAAATAACTCAAAGAATGCATAGTGTGGAACAAAAGGTACAAAATAAATTGCAGAATGTAGAAGAAAAGGTACAAAATGTTGAAGAAAAGGTGTGTGTTAGGGAAAAAGTTTTTCAAACTATAGAAGAAAAATTCCAGGACGTGTCAAAACAGCTTATACAGCTCCAAAAAGAACACAACAAAATGAAAGCTCAGGGATGTATTGTGAATTCCAACCAAAACATTAAGCCTCCAAATTTCGATGGTACGTCTTCCTGGTCTACTTACAAACAACAGTTTGAAGCTGCCGCTGCTGCAAATGGTTGGGATGATGAGGAAAAAGCTAGAGCATTGTTAGTAGCTCTACGAGAACCTGCTCTGGGACTTTTACGGTCCATTCCAGTCGAACAAAAACAGAATTATAACGCTGCCACTAGCGTTAGAAAGAAGATATGGAGATGAACATTTACGAAATTTGCATTGGTCAGAATTAAATATTCGCCAACAAAGAGCAGGGGAGTCATTACAAGAGTATGAAGCGGATATCAGGAGGCTGATGTACTTGGCTTACCCAGAAATGCCAGAAATTTACAGAGATCCCTTTACGGTAGATCGCTTTATTAACGGCTTGCGAGACACGGACTTAGCAAAGTTACTTCGTCGAGAACGCTTCCATAACAGCAGTGAAGTGTTGATTCGAGCCCTTGAAATTGAATCATCAAATAATATGTCCAGGCCAAAAGTAAGAGCTGTTTCAATTCAGGAGGGAGAAGAAATGAGCACTGGAGAGGAGGTCAACTTAAAAACGCTAAACCAACTGTTTCAGTCACTGATAGAGAAGATTGATTCTTTGAAAGAAAGCAGACGATCCCCTCCAAATGTAAAGTGTTTCAGATGCGGACGTACAGGGCATATTCAACGCGATTGTCGCGTCCAAATAAGGTCTCGCTCGCCATCTAGTGGGACCGAGTACCGAAGAAGAGATCAGGAAAACTAAAACTAGTCAACGCAGAGGGGCGGGTGTTGGCTAATGGGAATTTAGCCCCCAAAATTTACTCTATCAAGAGCTTAAAACATACTGCTGACAGTCTTAACATCGACGGACTTATTAATGGAAGAAAAGTTAATATAACAGTAGACACTGGTGCTGCCATATCATTGCTTAAGTTCAAAATTGCAACGAGATATAAAATTCGACCAACAGAAAAGAAAATAACACTTAAGACTGTGACTGGAGAATCCGCCGACGTATTGGGGCAGACAGACATAGCCCTACAGCTGGGGAGGTTGAAGATTCGCCACTCGGTATTAGTTGCAGACATAGAAGACGAATTTATTTTGGGAATGGACCTGATAAGTAAACATGGATTTGCGTTTGATAATAAACTTAATACCCTAAGATTTGGGAACGAAGAGTTCATTTTGTCAAATAGTCACATCAATAAAGAACCAATAAAGGTGGTGGCAGTATGCACAACAAGACTAGTAGGTAACAGTGAGACCATAATTTTTGGGAGGCTAGAAAGTAAAACATCAAGCTGCGTCGGACTCATAAGCCAACAAAACACACCCAACACCTACCTCGTTGCAAAATCACTAGTTAAAACCGATAAAGACATCCCGATTAGAGTCGCCAATATTTTCCCAAATAGTGACAAAATTAATAAGGGAGAGGTGGTAGCATTATTTGAACCAGTACAGAAAGTAACAAGATGTGAAGAGCCAACTTCCGAGGATACAAGCAAGTTACCAATGGAGGTACTTCAGCAATTTGAGACAACTTGGCAACATCTCACTCCAGAAGAATTTAGTAAAGCGAGAGAGTTTATAGAAGAACAAAGTAATATCTTCGAAACTAGGAGTAGTTCGGGACGCACAAACCTTATTCAACATGCTATCAACACTGGCGATGCCCAACCGATAAGACAGACCCCAAGAAGACTACCAATGGCCAAGCAAGAAGAAGTTCACAATCTCATTAATAAAATGCTCAGCGACGGTGTTATTGAAGAGTCATCAAGTCCTTGGTCATCTCCTGTGGTGTTGGTCACTAAAAAGGATGGAAGTACTAGATTTTGTGTCGACTACAGGAAACTTAACGATGTGACCAAGAAAGATAGTTACCCACTGCCAAGAATAGACGACACATTAACAACGTTGGCAGGATCATATTGGTTTTCTACTCTTGACCTGAAAAGTGGGTATTGGCAAGTAGGAATCTTTGAAAGAGATAAAGAGAAGACTGCATTCTCTGCTGGAAGTGGACTTTATCAGTTTAATGTGATGCCATTTGGCCTGTGCAATGCCCCAGCTACATTTGAAAGACTAATGGAAGTCGTTCTACGAGGCCTTACTTGGAAAACCTGCCTAGTCTATTTGGATGATGTCATAGTAATGGGGAAATCATTTCAAGATCATCTAGATAATTTACGAGAAGTATTCTCAAGAATCAGGAACGCAAATCTTAAATTGAACTCAAAGAAATGTTTTCTGTTCCAAGAAAAAGTTGAGTTCCTGGGTCACGTCGTTTCCCGAGAAGGCATCCATACCGACGAAAAGAAGTTACAAGCAATAAAAGAATGGCCTCAACCTCGTGACAAACATGAATTGAGAAGCTTTTTGGGTCTGTATACATACTACAGACGATTTGTAGAAGGATTCGCCAAAATAGCGTCTCCATTACATAGACTTACAGAAGATAAAGCTTCTTACAGATGGAATACTGAATGTGACCAAGCATTTAGAAGACTAAAGGCAGCATTATGTTCTAGTCCGATTCTTGCATATCCCATTCCCAAAGGTAAATTCATATTAGATACTGATGCGAGCAACGATGGCATAGGAGCAGTACTCTCCCAAGTACAAGATGGAGAAGAACGGGTCATCGAATTTTTCAGCAAAAAGCTATCCAAACCAGAGAGAAATTATTGTGTTACCAGAAAGGAGCTCCTAGCCATCATTAAATCCGTAGATCACTTTCACAAATATCTCTATGGACAAGAGTTTCTGATTAGAACGGATCATGCTGCGGTACAGTGGCTCATGAAAATGAAACAACCTGAGGGGCAAGTCGCGAGATGGATAGAAAAGCTACAACAATACCATTATCAAATTAAGCACCGAGCGGGAAGGGTGCATAATAATGCGGATGCATTGTCCAAAAGACCTTGCCCTGAGGATTGTAAACATTGCAGGAAAATTGACCAGAAAGAAGGAATTACCTACGTGCGCCAGATAAAGTTAGAACCAGATGAAGAATGGATGTCGGCTTCGATTAGAACCACACAACTTAACGACAAAGATGTAGGACCTATCTTGCGATTGAAAGAAGATAACAAGCCCCGACCATCTGTTACGTGTGAAATTATCCTTAAGACACCGTGTAGTTTCACACTAACAATTGTGGTTAGTAATCAACATTCTTTTTATAAATCTACTTTAAATTCTATAAACCTACCTTAAGTTTATGTAAATCAATCCATGTTTCGCGCACTGTTAGACAGGTTCTGTTGTGATTTAAGATGGGCATTTTTACAAATTGTATCACTGACTGCCGGCCTATAAAACACCTTTTTATTAGTTGAAAAATTAGAAAACCGTGTACTTAATTCGATTTTATTTACCTATGGAAAAGTGAGGCTGTAATACCACGCGCGGTGTTTTGGTTGGTTGCACAAGCACATTTTGCCGGTTGGGTACATTTCTCTGGTTGTATGGCTGCTCACGGATTACTTATTCTGCTCGGTGCTGAATCTGGAACACTGGGACATTGTTTATATTATCCGGACTTATGAAGCAAATAAGGGCTGATTGTTGTACATTGGTTGCACAGTACATTTTTCTTGAATTTTGAGGAACTATTAACTTGGTTCTGATTGACAATACTGTTCGGTGCAACCAGTTCAGGAGGTTTGTTCTGTCCGAGTTGTGGTTGGTGCAGAGATGGAACCCGGGTTGGTTGTCACTGGTCGACTGTTCTTTCGTTCTTTTGACATCTTTCCTTTTTTTTGACATTTGTCTTTCTGGAAGCACCCTCGTGTAAAAGGGGATCGTTTTCCAGCCCTTAAAAAGGGGCAAGACCGATTTTTTTTATTAAAAACTGTTCGATCTGTCTCCCGGCTACTGCTGAAACATGGGTAGTACCAGTGGAATTGGTAAGCCATATTTTTTTTTAGGTTAGGGGTACTCGTGGTTCTTTTGGGAAAAAATCTTAGTTTTTGGGGTTTTGGTCAATTGTAACTTAATTGGGCGTGAAGCTGAGATTGTTTTTCTTATTTACAGTATATGGTAGCACGACCCATTTTAGCCTAATGTGCTAGGCCGAGGGCTGTGATGTGTCCGCTCTACCGGACTGTAGGATGAGACTGCGTTGGAGTGGGGAACCCTTCTTTCAGAAGGTGAGTGTGAATTTCCCCAACCGAGTCTTGAAAAAAAAAGAAAATATAATTTTTTATCAGTAATGTTTTCTTGACGTTTTTTTATTTAATTATTTATGAAGCGGCTTTATAGTTCAGGCACGACCACTGAAATATGCAGTGTGTTTCGAGTTGTTAAATCACGAATTATTAGTACACCACTGGAAAACTAAAGGTGTCCTTTTTCTTTTCCAGGGTTCTCCAGGTGGGTTCTGCGTTTGAATGTACAAGAAGTTGTGTCTTTCTCTGTGTGGTTGTATGCTGTGACTGATTAGAACAGCCAGGTGATGTTGGTTCTTACATTGGTGTAATCAAGAGATGTGACGGCTCTTATGACAAAATTTTTACAATATCAAGTTAGTAATTTGTAGTCGACCTTGGTTTAGTGCTGGGAGGCCTAACTAAATATTTAGTCGTTGTCAAAGCTAATTTAAAGGTCGGTTATTGGCCACAGCCTATTGACCAGGTTCGACTATAATATAAATAATACTTTGTTTGTATTTAAAATAATACCATGTTTCTTATATAGGTAACTTAACAATTGATATTCATAATAATTTTTTTCCCCAGTGTAAACGACACCCTGAGCTCAGACGTCGGAAACTATATTGTTCTTTTATATTTATCAATTTTATTTGCAAGAATGATGATGATTTCTAAACTTGCATAACTCCATTTTTCTATTCAACTTCAATTTTAAAATAAAAACCATATTTTGTTTTTTTAACCTAACTTACTGTTTTGCTTAAAAATGTTAATTAATATTAATGATTAATAATTTCCTACATTTAAACTGTCAGCAGATAAAGAAAGCCCATTATACAATCTACTTAACCTCAATCCTTGTGTTTACTTATTTTGATAACCCTCTGACAGTGTCGCCGAATAGAATCAAAGAAATTGCCAACCTATTCTCGTGGGAGTATTCCTAGCTCTTTTAAGGGAAAATTGTTACAGTGATTAAATAGTTAGTTAATTTAAGTATTCAGTTTCCTAAATAGAGTAGTAATTAGTTCGTATTTGGGATTGTTATTCTGTGAACAAAATCTATAACAAAAATTTAACACCCGACGTCCCCCACCTTAACAAATACGTGGCGCCCCTGGTTTTTCCTAATTTAGGTTTTTCTGGACTTGAACCCATGACCTTCCGGCTGTTAAACGTAAAAAAGCTGGCGGCAGGTGGGACCGGCGTTGTTTATTGCAACTTGTCGATTTTGTTAGGGTCTTGGATATATACTAGAATTTATTTTGAAAATATATATCAATAGAAACAAGGGTGATGTACACAAAAAAATTAGGGCCGCAACACATCATGGCAAGATATCGCAAACCAAGGGGTGATATTCAAATCACTGTGGGCACAATGGGATTCACTGATAGTAGAGGAAAACATCCTTAAACGTGCCTGGGAAAGTGCCGATGGCCTTACTGTGGTTAATCAAGTAGTGGTTCCTAGGAGCATGGTAGACAATATAGTGGCCGAATGCCATGGTGGAAAATCAGGCGCGCACCTAGGCATAAATAAAACCATGGACAAAATTCGAAACCGATTTTATTGGGTCAATTACTTTCAAGATGTGAAAAACTGGTGCCGCCGATGTTCGACTTGTGCAGCCAGCCAAGGTCCCAAGACAAGGTCCAGAGGTCAAATGAAACAATATAACGTAGGTCTGCCATTCGAACGCATTGCTATTGATGTGGCCGGACCATTTCCTGAAACTAAAAAGGGCAACAAATACATCCTTGTTGTCATGGATTACTTTAGCAAATGGCCAGAAGTTTTTGCTTTGCCTAACCAAGAGGCCGCTACAGTTGCAGAAGTTCTGGTAAATGATGTTTTCAGCCGATTTGGCATTCCTTTGGAACTACATTCAGATCAAGGAAGAAACTTTGAATCAAAGCTCTTCCAGAATCTCTGTAACCTTTTAGGAATACATAAAACACGGACTACGGCTTTACATCCGCAGTCAGATGGCATGGTTGAAAGATTTAATAAAACAATAGAAGAACATCTGTGCAAAGTTGTTGATGAGCACCAAACAGATTGGGACCAATATATTCCATTGTTTTTGATGGCCTATAGAACCGCCATTCACAATACGACAGGAGCTACTCCATCTAGTATCCTGTTTGGTAGAGAACTGCGTTTACCATGTGATATCATGTTTGGTTCACCTGAAGAAGAACACTTAGAGGTTAATGACTATGTCGAACGTTTAAGGCAAAAGCTGCACGATATCCATAGAGTGGTTAGAGAGCGAATAGAAATAGCCAGTGACCGCATGAAAGCGAGATATGACTTGAAAGCAAACTCTTCAGGGTTCAAAGAGAATGATCAAGTCAGGCTATACAATCCTCAACGCAAGAAAGGAAGATCACCTAAGTTGACACCACCATGGGAAGGGCCTTATAAAGTTGTTAAGAGAATTAATGATGTAGTCTACCGAATCCAGAGAAGCCCGAAGTCCAAGATGAAAGTTGTTCATCTAGACAGACTAAAACCTTACCTGGGAAATGTTGATCGAGAGGATCAAACCTGAAGAGGAGGATAGTGTTACAAATTTAAGTTATTTAAATTTTGTAATTGGAATTTATTTAGGTTTAGTTTAGTATTAGGTTGATTTATCTTAAGGTTGTATTCTTAGTCTAGGTTTTAGTTGCGTTATCTGTGACTTGCGGTCGTAATAATACGAGAACTTTCCGGACGTCGAAGGCTGCCGGAAAGTTCAAGAGAGATGGACGATCTTATATATAGGGCCGGGGTCGCGCACCAGGCAGTCAGTCAGAGATAACCAATGGTAGTGATCGCGAAGTTAATAGGCGGATTAAAGTAGTGAATTATTCGCAAGTTATTAGTAAGTTTAAGTGCGTGTTTTTGTACATAATTTGTCGAAATAAATTGACGTATCGTTTTCAACAATTGCGAGTTTTTAATTTGTCGTTGTGAACCCGTAACAATATTATGGTTTTGAGGTAAAAAAAAGTTAGATGACTGATTGACAACAAAATAATTGGTTATGAAGAATTTTTTGTTTTTGAGATAACGTCGAATATGTCTTATTTGTGTGTATTTTGACCTTTGTGTACTTTGAGCAATATCATCGTGATGTCTGTGTGTGTGTGTGTGTGTGTGTGTCTGCGCGCGTATGTGTGTGTGTATTTCGAACCGAACCGAACCGAATTTCCTAAAATTTTCAGCTAAAATAGTGTTCCGCACTCTAACGAGCTAATTAGATTTTAAATTTAGATTTAAAAATGTGAACATCAATATGCGGTTTTCGGAATATAGTAGATTACATTTTGCGAAATAATTTGTATAATAACCAAAACCTTCTTCGGAAGAAGAATATTACAAAAAACTGTTTTCAAGGCTGATATATCATGGCTTCACTTGAAGTGTGCTAATAGGCGAGCTAGGAAGCACTTTGTAGCATGGATCACCACGTGATCCGTGTTTGAAGTTTCAACTTTTATAAATTTGGTGTTTCGATATGTTGTTTTTCCATATTTTTCAATTTGACATTATAATTTTTGATATAGGTATATACAGAATAGATTTAAACCAGATTTTGACCAATTGTAGGCCAAAAGGTTTGTTCGGTATCTAGTAAAAAGTTCGTTCGGTCCACCATTTAAGATTTAAAAATATTTTTTCGAAAAATCCTCAAAACTCGATAACCAAATACTAATAATAAAAATTAACTATATTGAGCAAACGCTTTGGCCTACAACTGCTTAAAGTTTAATTTAAGTCGATTGGCTTGTTCTAAAGTAATGACTTAAAACATTATTGGAAATCGGTCCCCGATAATTGATAAATAAATTGATTTATTATAATTATTATTACTTATCGCCGATCTCGGAAGCATCATTTAACATTAGCTGCATGCCAATTTGGCTATTTTACCATCTACATGACGTGATGCGCGGCGAAAACGGGTTTTGGTCCGTGTGGCTGACATACCATGTGTTAGTGTATCGTGTAGGTAACATTTTTGACATTTTGATTGTTCGATATTCGCATTTTTGATATTTTGATTGTCTATATTTTAATCATTCGTCATTCTATTTATTCGAGATTTTCATTTTCGGTATACAGGTATATTTAAAGTCAATTTTTAAACAAAAGCTTGAGTGCATGCGATTTAAAAATATCCCGAATTTGTAGGGTGAGGGATTTTTTCTGGCCTCATTATAAAAATCATTCTTTTTGAGTATATGTACGTGGATTTGTTTATTTAAGAATGACAATTTTAAAACAACTTAATATTTTCAAAAGACATGGAGTAGGTAACCTTGAAACATATCGTTAAGAGGACCACATATAAAGACGTTTTCTTTGAAAATTCCGTCGCAGTTAGCGGACAGTCCGTCGACAGTCGCGTTTTGACTATTTGATCCAATCAGAGTATTTAAAATTGGACAGGTGTCCTTAAATCTGCTTAGCTCAGCAGGTTGGCAATATTGGCATCCTGATTTGAAGTGGATTCAAGAAAACCGGTCACTGGTCCAATTTAAATACTCCCCTTAGATAAAAGTAGTCAAAACGCGACGATGCGCGGATTGTTAGCCCACCGCTATGAATCAAACACGAAGGTTTAGTTAAGCAGTTAAATACGGAAAAGTTTTTTCTAAAACAATTGTTTTGTATACATAGTATGGACTTGAATTTTCACCCATATTTTCGTTAAAACTTATTTTTGATTTCAATGTACGGAAAAGTTTAGAAAAAGCAATGACTTTTTGGCAGTGGCTGGTCTGAGCACGCGGTACCGGAAAATAGATCTTTTTTACCCTAAAAGTAGAGTGGAATATTTTTCGCACGCCCGGAAAAAAATATATTAGGGGTCACCCAAATATCCCTTTTTAAGGTACATACTAATATTAGAAGTTAATTTAAAATTAAACTCGAAATTATTTAAAACGAACCTAACTAGGTAAAGTACCTATAAACACTAAAATACCAATTAAGTTTTTGAATTTTAACACGTTGGCAAATAAATTTAAGTATATATTTTACCCCCTAGTTTTTGAAATATATATGAGTTTCAATTACGTTTGATGATAAATTCAAAGGTGAATAGGTAGGTATTATAAATCCCAAATAATTAATTAATTTTTAAAACACAAATACACGAATTTATGTTTTAACACGCGATATTAAAAAAACGTTTAAAATGAGGTACGAGAATAATGGGAGTTAATTTTATCCCCAAAGGGGGTTTAGCTCAGAATAATCGACAGGTCTTTTAAAAATATTTAAAGTTCAAGAAATGCTGCCGATAAATAAAGCCTTATAGTGTTTTTTTTTTAATTTTAACATTAAAGAATTATTCAAATAAAGCCAGGCTATAATAGTGCCAGGCACTATTTTGACACCTTCACATTGCTATATCAGCTGTGATCTTTTAACATACGGCCTTTATTTACTATGTGAACCGGAATAAATAGTGCCTTCCTTTATAATTGGAAAATAAACTACGAAAGTTTGAAATGCGACTTTGGTATGGTATGTCAATTTTGAAGGATTAACTGTCAATTTTCCATGTGAAAGTGTCAGAATAGTGCCTGGCATTATTATAGCCTGGCTATATTTCAATAATTCTCTATTGATATTTAAAATAATCAATATTAAAATTAAAAAATTTTAAATTAATATTAAAACTTATGTGGTATCTACTTATACCTACTATTTATTAGATATAGGTAATATATAAGACAAAGTCAACAATATTTGTTTAGGTAATAACAATTTGATTTTTACATTTTAATACGTTTAATACCTACCTATCATATTATTTTGTCAAAAGTAAACTGTCAATAAACAGTGAGCAACTGGTTTTTTTTCTTTTATAAAGTTGTAAAAAAGCAACTTTAAAAATCACAAGTATTTTACTGTAAGTGCCTACTCCATATGATCGAATATGGTAGTTAACTCCAACTCAATATAATACCATAGAGAATTATAGTTGTACACTTTGATAATATTAAGAAAATTTCAACCTTATTTGACAAATTTAAATTTGACGACGAAAAAATTAAATTTCTAAAAACAAAAGAACCTACACCTACCTTTTTTCTTTATATTTTTCGACTTTTCACAGCCTTCTTTACGGTCATGATTGCCGGCTCGCGAATACCTGCTAACTTTGCGTCGTGCTTGTCAAAATAAATGACAACAAAGAAAGTTACGTCAAGTTGGCGAGGCTCGCGAGCTACATCAGTTGACAACTTCACCACAGCAGCCTGTTCGACTGCCGGCCCACAATAAACTCAACTGACTGCTCAGAAAACAGCCGATCGGCACAGCGGACGCAGTCAGCTGATCGACCCACCGCACCGGCTAAACTAGCAAAGAAGGTCGCGATCGAGAACCGGCTTCGTTGGCCGGATGGGGACAACGGATGCAGGAATTGTATTGGGAGAGCCAAAAAAATCAGAAGTAGGAGAAACAGTTGAAAGGCTTATAGTAAAAAATCGTGGGATAGTTGTGGAAGACTTTTTGAAACTGCCTTAAATCTATTGTTAATATATCACACAGTTGTAAGTCACCGGGTGTTTGCCTCTCATTTGAGAGGGAGGGCCTGTGTGACGTCATAAACCTAGGATGCCACCAATTTGGAGTTATGACGCCATATTGTCAGAAATGCAAATTACTCTTGACTGTGCCACTGTACGAAACCATCTTAGAAAAACTAAAAGCGCAAAACATGATTTTGCAGAGATAAGAAAGTGGTTCTACCTCCCTCCACAAGAAAAGATTTAGGTTGTCGTTTACCTATAAAGCAGGTCGTTGATACGAGAAAAACTACTGAAAAGTGAAGAGTGGGAGTTGTAATGGTTAAGCGTGGGGATACATCGAATAGAGAGAGGATTGGCTATGGAAAAACTGTGGGATTAGAAAGTGTTGTCTATAAAATGTCATTTTACCTCTGTTTCTGTTTAGGTTTTTTGTTTAGCTCATTTAGCTAAAATGTCAAGTAAACTTTAGAATTATGAACAACTTAGGTCTAACCTACCGTTAATAGATACAACTTTGGCTACTCGGCAGTAGTATAAGTTGGAGAGAAGACCACTCGAAGTGATAGCGAGTGGGAGTGAACTTGGCAAGCGGATGGGGACTTTCATCCAATCTTTTGGAAGGGGATCCTGATCCGTGGGCGCTCTCTCACAAGGTTGTTGTTGTGAATAAAAATCCAAACTTTGAGGAGAGAAGTCGGTAGTCACATTCTAAGTTTTGTTGAACTTAAACTAAAATCTAATTGCCAGTAAAGAAACATAAGATTTTTCTATTTAAATAATATTTTGCAATTTGTTATTTTGTAGTTTTTATTTTAATATTTTGGGTCTTGTTTCTTTTATAGTTAATAAGAAAAGTCTTGTAACAATTTGTTAAATGCAACAGAGTTTTATTTTGTATTCATTAAAGTTTGTGGGGGGGATGGGACAATTCGCCGCGACCGATTTGCCGCGGGACAATTCGCCGCCGGCCGATTCGCCGCGGAGACAATTCGCCGTGAGATTTTTTGTTTTATGATATTACCATTGGCAATTGTTTAAACAGTTTTATTTAGATTGACTTCATAAAATATACATATTTGTTTATTTGTTTGATCATAACTTTTTTCAAACTTTTTCAACTACAACATTTTTTTTTATTAGAAAAATAAATAAAATGGCGGATCCAAAATTGCAGATTTTTCCATTTATGAACCGATATGCATCAAACTCAGACCTTTGCGATCTTTCAGGTCGCTGATTATTATTTTTAACTTAATCTAAAAAAAATCATATTGGCGGACTTTCCCATTTATGAACCATTATGCATCAAATTCGGAATTTTGGGGTGTTTTTGGTCGCTGATTATGATTTCTCAAACTTTTTAAAAAATCAAAATTGCGTATCCAAAATGGCGGATTTTTTTATTTATGAACCGATTCCAATGGCGCACTTTCTTATTTATAAACCGATTTGCCTCAAACTTGAAACATCGATGTTTCAAGTTTAGGGCAAATCGGTTTATTAATAAGAAAGTGCGCCATTGTAGATCCGCCATTTAATTTTTTTTAAGTTTAAGTTAAAAATCATATTTAGCGACCTGAAACACCCCAAAGTTCCGAATTTGATGCACATCGGTTCATAAATGGGAAAATCCGCCATTTTGGATTCGCCATTTTAATTTTTTAAATTTAAGTCAAAAATTGTATTAAGTTACTTAAGCGCCGCGACTTTTCAAGTTTGAGGAAAATCGGTTTATAAATAAGAAAGTGCGCCATTTTGATTTTTTTAAAGGTTAAGTTAGAAATCATAATAAGGGATCTAAAACACCCCAAAATTTCGAGTTTGATGCATATCGGTTCATAAATGGGGATATCCGCCATTTTGTTTCCGCTATTTTATTTTTTTTGAAAAGTTAGAAATCATAATCAGCGACCTGAAAGATCCCAAATTTCCGAGTTTAATGCAAATCGGTTCATAAATAGAAAAATCCGTCATTTTGGATACGCCATTTTGATTTTTTAAAAAGTTTAAGTTAGAAATCATGATCAGCGACCAAACCAAACACCCCAAAATTCCGAATTTGATGCATTTGTTCATACATGGGAAAGTCCGCCTTTTTTTTTTTGGGTAATGGTAATATCACAAAATAAAAAATCTCGCGGCGAATTGTCCCCGCGGTGAATTGGCCGGCGGCAAATTGTCCCCGCGGTGAATCGGCTGCGGCAAATCGGCTGCGGCGAATTGTCCCCTTCCCAAAGTTTGTAACGTTTTTAAAACTGTTTTATATTAATTTTATACACATAAGAGATCTACTACGGTACCCTCGTTTAAGGGTTCGAGTTAAAACAAAATCGTACCCGACATATAGGTCTTCCTACTCAAATTTGAGGCAAACACCTGACGACTTCACATTGAGTGATCCATCACCAATTAATCAAGGGTAGTCTTAAACTTTTTTGCTTAATCTTAAAGTTATTTATTATTAAAAAAAATTAACAATAACTATTATAGTTTTTGAGATATAACGCTCACTAATTCTTCTATGGCAAACAAATCACAAACCGTTCAATTTTAATGTTTTTTCACAAATGTTGGCTTATAACTTTCGGTGAATTAATTTCACAGAAAAACTGTCAATACATTTTTTGTTTGCAAGTCTTTCTTTACATCTTGATTTAAACAAAATTTATGTATAAAGCGTGTTTGGGGGAGATTGTCTTAGATTGACGGGGGTGGGTTTTCTAATGCAAACTAAATTTGGATTGAACTTGACATCAATATTTATCAACAATTATGGGCCCACGTATGTGCACAGCAAAGAAACTAAATCACATTTGTAACAAAAATGTAATTTGAAATATACAGGGTGTTTCAATATTCAATAACATAATTTTTGTGTTGAATTCCTTAAGTGATTTGAAGACAAAATTTTTATATGATCATAGGTCCTCAAACGCCTTGATTTCAAGATACAGTGTGTTAAAGTTTCGTTTTTTTTTTGGCTTTTTGTTTATAGCTCGTGCAGTTTTGAGATATTCAGTTCAAATTTAGCACGTATATTTAGCTATAGGCACTATACTATACATGCCAAATAATAATGCAACTCTACAGAGTGATACTTTTTCAAGAGTCAAGTCGATTTTTCCCCCCGATTCTTTTTCGCTGTAAGCCACTGGTAGCTAGAAATAGGTAGTTTAAAACAAGTAATAAAATCCTTGTTTCATTTGCAAACTTTTTTGATTTCTGTATTTTTTTTTCGTCTTTAACCGTTTTAGAGAAAATCGCTGTTGCTTAAGGCGGCTATCATAAAATAAAAAATGCTCCAGTATGGTATTAGTTCAGGCCCTACGGGGTCGGATACTGCGTTTAATGATAGAAGCAACACACTTGGTATGAATATACATAAGACTCGCCCGAACATTTTACGACAGGGAACCACCCCCCACCCCTGGCAGTGGGGTGGTTCCCCCCCCCCCTTAAACGTGCTTTTTGATAGTTTTTTGCTAATAACTCGAAAATAGTCAACTTTTTCAAAAATCTTCTGAAAATCATTTTTCAAGCGGATACAATTTCCTTTCCAACGATGTAACTTAGTACCCTCTAGCGACAGTGGTGCGTATTCCATTAGCGTCCCCCCTAGATTTTGACCAAGATCCGCGCTTGCTAACATGCTACCTAGTACAACTTTTTTTTTTAATTTCTCACTGCTTAGGCAATTGAAGAAAATGAGTGATCAAGAAGCGTCATTCGTTTTGGAATAAGCATGGTGAGTGAGTTCGATCGTTCGTTTTTATTTATAGGCTACGACTGTAGACAATTTGTTAATTTACATCGATTTTGTTTTTTCTATGAGTATGAGTACAGTATTTTTACGTGCTTGGTTTTGGGCCACGGTGTATGCTCACCGAGCAAACACATCCACGGTTAGTAAACGTGTTTTCGAACGGTTTACCGACCAATAAGAGAAGGTTTTTACAGTTTAGAAGACCCTGTTCAGCCTGGCAACAGCCCGTCAAAATCAGCTGTAACGATCCATGCGTCCAAGCCACGACACACCTGAACTAGCTCTATCCCTGTCTCGCACCGGTAATGACCTACACGCATAAAACCGTAAATTTAGCAAAAAGTACGCCGATTTTTTTGATCAAACTGCCGCGAAGTGCGGGCAGAATATGTGTAAAACAAATCTCGACTGCTATATTTCCAAAATTTACCGTACTTTTTGCAAAATATTAGGAAACAAGCAATCGTACACAAAGAAAGAACAAACCTTGTTACCATGTGGTAAAATCGGGGACGTAGCGCGTAGATATGAAATAGAGATCCGGTGAAGTTTAAAGGGACAACCTCCATAGATAATTTGACAAACACAATAGATATTGATATTTACCTTTGACTGAATTGGTCTTATTCATTCAAAATTTAATCAATAATTTAACAGTTAAACAAATCTTTGTAGAGGAAAATTAACATAAATCAATAAATAAGACTTTTTTGTCATTTACGATAAAATTAACATTTTTACCTTTTTAGCCAGCGCAGCATTGGCGAGAACCTAGTGTGCAAAAAAATAAATTCAGATAACCTCAAATGTGTTATTTGGGTGTATTTGGACCCAGTGTTGCCAGATTTGAAGGTTTTCCTGCAATATGAAGAGTTTTGAACTAAAATTTTGACTATTTAAGGATTGAAGGTTTTTATCCAAATTTGAAGGATTTTGACTATTTTGAGGCAAAGTTATATATTTTGCAATTATAATATCTCAATAATTTTACCGAAATTTTACTAAACCTAACTTATGTAGGTAATTTTGAAGACTAATCTTAATTTTGGTTTTTATAATTTATGATTTAAGTTATGAATCTTTTATTTGTTTAAATAAAATTTGGTTTGTTGTCCCTCCCCCCTTTACTGTTTTGATGGATTGGAAGGGTTTTTACTGTCACCTGATAGTTGAAGGAAAGTTGTCAGAATAGTCTGGCAACACTGTTTGGACCTATTTTGATAATCTCGTCGTGATGTATGTGTCTGTACCCACATAGCACAAAAATCACATCAAATTAACGTGAACAAAAACAACAAAGTTTTTTTTACTTGAAAACAACCTCATACCATGTAATATTTATTTTGTTAAATCTACATGCTTAAAGATAACTTAAAAACAAGAAGAAATCAAGCTATAAAAATCCACTTTTTGCTGAAGTTTATGGTGCTGTGTATATAACGTGTTTTTACCCTCGTTATTTTCATGTACCAAATTTACACTGGAAAATCCTCCACAACATGTTCTAAAACGCCACTAGATTAAGACTTCTAAAACCTACTAACTTTCTGCGTCTCTTTTGGTCACGTTTTTTTAATAACATTTTTTTAACTTAAAAGAGACGCGAAATGAAGTTTTAAAAGTTCACTAGTTTAAGACTACAACACTTCAAGACAATTTTCAAGATGGCGCTCAAGGCAAGACAAAATATCTATATATCTATCTATATACATTATGTTTTTTTTTTAAAGCTAAACAAGATTTTTTAACAGTAAACACTTTCACAGAGTATTAGTGTGTCTTTATTAGGTTAAATAACTGATGCATCGTGATCGTAAAGGATCAGAGGGATCAGTTTCTTAACAGGTTTTTGGAGTTTAGAGGCCAAAGCACTGCCTGATAGATTTCGTCAAAGTAAAAAATGCCGACAATAGGTGGCGCTGCTGCTAGTAAAATCTCAAAATTATTCGGTAGAAAAGCCATGCAAGTCGCGTTTTAAAATTCGTGTAGAAAAGGCGTGAATCTAATGTGATTTTAACGTTAATAAAAATCATTTAAAACTAACGTAAAAACCGTGCTGTTTTAATTTGATAATGGCGTTATTGCAACGCAGTTTTTAGCAACGTTATTTTATAACGTTAATGAATGACCTATTAAGCTTGTTTTTCATATATGAAATAAAGCAGCTTTTAAAATCAACGTTTTTTTTTCTCACGCCTTTTTTACGTGTTAAATACGTAATTGTGCTATGTGGGCATACTTTACGAGCTGTTTTAATTTTGGTTAAAATCGCTAATGACAGTTCTTTAACTGTTAAAAATTGAAAAAAAATTATCTTTACCCGAGCATCCTGTCAATATGCGGTGTTCGGATATAGTAGAACCCATTTTTTCTTAATAATTTATTATTATCAAAAACTTTGTTTGTAGAAACATTCGGTTCTGAGATATTTACAAAAAACTAGTTTCAAGGCTATGTAGCGTGGAGTTTACTTAAAGTGTGTCATTGATCTATTTATTTTATTTAAGGACTTTTTTAATTTAATTTAAGTTAAGTTAGCCTATTTTTATGATTTTCTATTTTCTAAGATAAACTTCCTTTCAGTTTTTTAAAAAAACAACCTTTTACGTATAAGATTTTGTATTTTTTTTAAAGATCGATTTCAGAATACTAAATAAGTACGAAATTTTAAATAAAGTTTTTTAATGCACGAAATTTTTAAAACAGCATTTTAGTGACTTCTTGCAGAAAATAAGCATCGCAAAAAATCACGGGCAAGAAAAAACTCTGTAGATTCATAAAAACTGTTTTCTTAGAATGAGCTAAGGAATCACTACTTTTCGTTTAATCATAGGTTTAAGAAACTCCTTGTATTTATCAAATGAATAAGCCCAAGGCTTCACTTAGGGGGGGGGGGGGGGGGAGATCAAGGGGGATTTTTTCCTCCACCCGAAATAGTCGATAAAGTGTGTTAAAATGATTTCTCAGCATCACAAATAGAACAGAACACTGGCACACAACGCAAATGTTTATTAAATTTTTTTAATCCCCCCCGAAATTTTTTTTCTGGGTACGGCCCTGAATAAGCCTACTTCGCTTTTTCAAGTTAGGTATTCTAATAGAACATCGCTCTATTCGTATTGAGGCAATGCATTAAGCTTAACGATTGTTTTATTATTTTATTTATCTATGCCCAAAAGTTAAAAATAACAAATTTAATTTAATAGGTTTTAATAAAGAGGAAAAAAATCCTTGCCCACACAAAACCCCTTTTCCCTTCCTCTCAGCTGCTAATAAAAATATCCTTGACTGTATTTTTTAAATAAAACTTTTAAATAAAACACTTTTGATACAGCCGGCAAAGGCGAAATGTGTGTGATAAAAAACAGTCAGTCAGCTGCTTTTTGGACATTACAAACACGCCTTGTGCATAAATTAAAAAAGCAACGTTTTTTTACATTTTAATGTCGATTTAATTGGCACCCTTACACACCCCTATATGATACCTATTGACCTACAAAAGGGTATTCTTAAGTAATTTTTTAAAAAATCGTGTTTTCGAATATGTGCGCAATCTTGAATAAAGATTTTTAATGTACGAAATTTAAATACAGTATTTCAGTGACGTATTTTCAAAAATAAGCACCGGAAAAAATCACGGGCAGGAAAAAACTCTGTAGATTGGTAACGAAATGTTTGCGGACCTATGTACAGGGTGTCTCATTATATTTTTTCCCACCCATTTAGATCATTAATAATTGATGTAGGAATTTAAAAGAAATTGTGTTGGAATTCGCGAAATTTTTACTTTTAAATTGCATATTGACTTTATTCCGGATGCTTACCGTATTTGACAGGCGCTCAAATTTATAGTTTTTGTAAATTGGATGCTCCTTATATTATTTAATTAGTAGATTAGGCTTGGAATATACTTTCCAAAAATACCCCATATGTCGCAGTTTTGATAAATAGTTCCTGAAATATTAGCGATAAATTTTTAAATAATAAAAAAATAACATTGTGTTAATTTCAGTGTCCTTATTTCGAACTATGTTAGTCTTTAAGTATAAACAGTGACAATGACAACTATTTTTTTTAAATGACGCTCAAAATGACAACCGGTAACGACAACAAAGTTGTGTCATTGTCACTGTTGATACATGGGGACTAACATAATTTGGAATAAGGATACTAAAATTAACACAAGAGCGGTACTGTTATAATTGCTAATATCTCAGAAACTATGGCTCTAAACTACGGCATATCGGGTATTTTTGGAAAATACGTTCCAAGCCTAATCTATTAATTATAAGGAGCATCCAATTTACAAAAACTATAAATTTGAGCACCTGTCAAATATGGTAAGCATCAGGAATAAAGTCAAAATGCAATTTAAAAGTAAAAATTTCGCAAATTCGAACACAATTTCTTGTAAATTCCTATATATCAATTATTAATGGTCTAAAAGGGTGGGAAAAATAAAATAAAACAACCTGTACATGGAAGCTTTTGTCTCAGAATGAGCCAAGGAATCACTCCTTTTCGTTTGTACATATGATTTAGAAACACTCGGTATTTAACAAATAAATAAGCCCATGGCCGTACCCAGGGGAGATCAAGGGCAATAAATCCTCCCCCCGAAATAGTCAATAAGCGTACTTCCATTTTTCAAGTTAGGTATTTTAATAGAACCTCACACTATTCGTTCTGAGGCAATGCATTAAGTTAAACGATTGTTTTATTATTTTATTTATCCATGCACAAAAGTTAAAAATAACAAACTTATTTTAATAGGTTTTAATAAACAGAAAAAAAATCCTTGCCCACACAAAACCCCTTATCCCTTCCTCTAAGCTGCAAATAAAAATATCTTTGACTGTATTTTTTACCTTCCTAGCCCGCGTAGCAATGGCTAGAGAAGGTATTGTTTTTGACGAAAAGTTTATTTTTGAGATAACGCTGAAAATGTGTTATTTGGGTGTATTGTGTTGTGACCTACCCTAGCAGTATCGTCGTGTTGTCTGTCTGTGTGTGTGTAACTCTGTCCGTAACGCAATAGCTCCTAAACCGCCAAACCGATTTTTATGAAATTTTTAGGTAAAATAGTACTCGGTACTGTTACGAGCTTATTAGATTTTGGTCGAAATTCATTAATGCTAATGACAGTCTTTTGACAGTTAAAAAGTTTTAAAAATACTATTTTTTTACCGGAGCGTCGCATCAATATGCGGTTTTCGGAATATAGTAGCGCACATTTTTTTCAAAAATTTGTGTTATAACCAAAAACTTGGTAGGAGCTTTCGTTTCGGAAATATAAAAAAAACTGTTTTTAGGTTTGATATAGCATGGAGTTTACTTGGAGTGTGCTAATGGGTTAGGAAGGTATCAGATCCGTCATGGATCCATTTATTAAATAAAACTTTTAAATAAAAGACTTTTGATACAGCCGGCAAAGGCGAAATGAGTGTGATAAAAAACAGTCAGTCAGCTGCTTTTTGGACATTACAAACACGCCTTGTGCATAAATTAAAAATCTAGGTTTTTTACCTATTGTGGTCGATTAAATTGGCACCCATAACACCCCTAAGATACCTATTGACCTACAACAGGGTATTCTTAGGTAAAAAAGACTTTTTGAATTACCCATTCCTACCTTCCAACCCACGGCTCTCATTTCTCTATTAATCTTATTCTTTAACGTGGGTACCTCCTAGAGCCGCTAGCGGAAGATATCATGGGGCCCTTTAAATTTTAAAACCTGCACGACATCAGCTGTTTTAGGTAGAAAAAGGGACTTTTTACATTAGAATTCTAAACAGTTGCTTCCCTTGTTTATTTCTCTAAAACCAGCTGACATTGGTTGCAGTCACGTAATTTGTAAAGTATTTTTTAATGCCGCGATACAGAGCAGGAACCGGAACTTTTATAGAACTTTGAGATAATAAGCATGTGGGTGAATACTTCTGCCTCGTAATAGGCCTATCCACTTTTTTTAAATATTTTTGTTAATTTTAATTTGACGGATGCCTCAATTTATCAACTCTTTTCAGTTTCAGAAGACCTACCCGCGGCTTTTGAGGTAAAGTCGAGCATATACATGAATGTGTACTCTTTTGCAGGAGTTGAGAGGCAGGCAGGCAGGACACCATTTGTTTTTGCGTTAAATTTAGTTATTCTATTTTTTTCTCATAGGACGCCAGGGGCGCCTAGCGCAGAGGGGCGGGGGGGGGGGGTTCGCCCCCCCTTCTTGCCCTCTATACGACACGCCACTGTTGAAAGGGATAATATAAGTAGGTATTCGCAAAAAAATTACAATAGGGGAACATTCAGCTATTGGACACATAAATAAATATTTCCCTAAAATATGTCATAAATAGTCAAACTAGACGTAAAGACCCTGTATGTATCATATATTATAAAAATTAGAGACGCGACAAACTTATCAAAGTCACATTTTTTAAAGTTAAAATCAAAGGAGGGAAATATCGGTCCTCTATACTCTTTGTTAATTCGTAAGCGTCGTAAAATAAAATACGAGTAAAAGGAATTTTGACAAAACAAATACCGGGGTTGACGGACAAACGTGTTTGTTAATAATGTTGCATCATGATTGATGTCACTCACCGCTCACAACTGAAATTATTTTATAAAAACGCCAATAAACTTGACAAAAAAATAAGAACCACAGTCAGTAATCTGTGATAAGAACCAAAAAATATGAGGTTTAGTGACTTTGATGCGTTTGTCGCGTCTCTATTTCTTTAAAATATGTCATACATACAATCGACACTTATTGGAATAAAACCTGACCTTATTTTAAAATCGACCCTATGGTGACAGATTTACATATAAAAAGCAGCTGCTCTGCTTCAAAATTCGACCTTTGTGTATTTAAAAACCGGATTTATTAGTGTCGGTATTTATTAAATGAAAATTAGCGTCTTTATTATTAAATTTGGCTTTGGTATGTCAATGTTGAGAGGTCAGCTGTAAGTTTTCTGTCTAAATGTGTCAAAATAAAGTCGACTCTAAAATAAAGTCAGGTTTAATAGGGTGTTTGACGGTAGTAAAAAATAAATATATATTTATTTTTAGATATCTCTTTAGGTCTTGGGAATGCTAAAAACAAACTTTTTTGTTTAATTTTTTCTCAAATTCATAGTTCTTTTTATTAAATAAATTCATTGAAATAAAACAATTAGCCACGTGATTCAAAACAAGCGGTCTACCAATCAGCTGCGAGTGATGTCACAAAACAGTAAACGCCTTGAACCTTATGGATGGTATTGTTTACTTTAGTTTAAAGTGCGAACTATCGTCCTAAATTAGATTTTATTTTGTGTTTTGCTTATAAAAACATTTTCAATGGAAAACGGATTCTCCAAAGCCGATAGCTCCAACTTTCCAATGCTGAATTCCTTTATGGTGGCAGGCTTCTTTACCAACAACAGTGATTTTTGTTCTGCGGAATTTAGAAACGTTAAAATGTTGATGTAAGTATTCGATGAGTTGTTTTGTATATAACTGAAAGTTTTTTACGATATTCTTCGCCTACTTTTACTCATTCAGATTTTGAGGTTATGCTATGTGTTTTGTTTAATATGCCACTCACAATAGATTCAATTAAATACCCAATCATTATTATTTATAGCATTAGAGGTATAGTCTAAATTATACGCATTTGTAATGACGTCATTTTTGTTTATCTTTGTTTAGTATATTATAAACAGCGGTGACAATAAACTTTAAAAAAAAAGTAGTGTCTATGATTTAAATAGGTAGGTAATTGGTTATGTGAAGTATCCGTGACTGTCAATCAAAAACATTGATTGGCAAAAATATCTACGCCATACGTTTTTTTCTCACCTGGTGACGTCATTACAAATCCGTATAATTTAGACTATACTCCCTAGTCCTGCCTAGCATCGCCTAAAAATGTCTACACCTTTCTGCCTATTATAGTTCTTCACCCCTTGTAATGTCTATTGTCTATTGTCAAAACATAACCTCAAAAATTTCATCGTCATTTACGAAATAGTTATATATATATATATATATATATATATATATATATATATATATATATATATATATATATATATATATAAATATTTCGATATATTATAGACAACGTGAGAAAAATTAATTGAAATAATTTAGTTATACTCACATCAAAGTGATCTTCACAAATGTAAAGGGAAGATGTATTATTTATATATAAGGCCCTTGGATCTTTTCGAGCAAGTTCTAGCCACTTTTTTCGTTCTTTTACTCAGACACATTAATAAATAGTTTTTCAGGTGTTTTTATGCTAGTATTCGAACACTGAGGCCTTACACACCACTTATAGGACATTTTTTTACATAAAAACAGTAAAAACACAGACCAAAAACAAATAATACACTTAAATGCCGTGTATCTGTCCGCTAGTTTACTGCGCTGTGACGTCATTGCAACGCCATGCTAGAAATGAGCGTTTTAGCGGCAAATTCAAATCGGAAATGAGAAAACTTGATTTTAAAGGTACTCATGATAAAATATACTATTTTAATAATTTTGCGTAGCAATTTAGGGATCTATGTATCATTCTAAACTCTTTTCTAAAATTTGTCAAATACCCTATTCCAATAAGTCCCTATACTAGTGTCTCTAGCTAGACGTAGCCTAACGTAAGGACACTCATCGTAAAGGCAGGCTTTATCGTAACCAACGCCTGACATTGATTTTCTAGTTTCTGTTAGTATTTTTGTCATGTTTTCTTTGGTTTTGAATTGGCGGCTCGGTTTTATTTTAAAGATGTTGTTTTACACAGTCTGAAGGTACCTAAACTATATGATTTTATGTATTTAGAAATAAAGCTATGCTGCAACAAAGTATCTAAAAACTCTATTATTATTAAATAGATATTTCGACTGTGTTAAATCCACATTTTTAAAATAAGAACGAGTCACCAATGCGAAACCGAGAAAAACATGTCAAGAAATTATAAGCCAAAAATAGAAAATGCAACTCAGGCTTCGCTACCTGTAAAGCTTGCTTTATGATTAGTGATCTTAGACGTACGGGGTAGGTATAAAAAAAATAAATAGTAAATTCTCAAAAAAAATGTTGCATGAATCTTTTATTATTTAAACTTTACGAGGTTTGTTGGATCCTTGTCTGCTTTTTACTGTTTATTTTCACGTTTCATGTTCATGTTTACTAGAAGTTTTTGAGAAAAAGTTTTCTGTTTGTATAACTGATGAAAGTAAACAAAAACGACACGTGTGTACGGGGTGTTTCATTTAGCCAGAGTCTAAACCCTTCCAGGGACCAAGACCAATACCTGCTAAAATATTTATAAGATGGCCAACATCAAAAGCATTAAATCCTGCAACTCATTTTAACATTTATAATCAACGCACAGCTTATATGCTGATTTGCTATTCTTAAAATTAGGGAAATAAAAGTAAAAATTCAAAACTTGTTTTTTAAAACTAACATCTTTTTATCGTTTAACATTTAAAAGAGCGTCATTAAAAACAGCAACAGTTCGACTAAAAAGTTTAGGGGTGGGCCCGAAACGGTTTTGGGGGGGGGGGTGTCCGAGACTTCATGTTTGTATTCATGAAATATATGTAAAATATCTAAAAAAATCTTCTCCCCCCCCCCCTTATACACGCCACTGACTATTTAGACTGTAAAACTAAACCGAATCGAACAAAATATTTTTCAAAAAATTTCTTCCTTAAATTAGCTTTCTGGTCCTCATTTTGGGAGGTTGAAATCGAGGTTATTCTAACCTTTATTAATTGAGCGCAAACGTATCCTAACCTGTCGTGGAAAGGGTCAGGGGGTATCTGGACCAGCAAGGATACGTTTGCGATCAATTAACAGAGGTTGGGAAAAGACCAATTTCGTCCTCTCAAAAGGAGAACAGGGTAGCTAATTAAAAAGTGAGTGACAAGTCATAAAACGCTATATTGTAGCAGGGCTATCTTTAGGCAGCGCTATTTTATAAGGCGCTATTTTGCAGCAGTGCTGTTTTAATACGCGCCATTTTGTAGCAGCGCTATTTTGTAGGTGCTATTTTGATGCGCGCTAGTTCGTACCCATTCTGTAGCGGAGCCCCTTTTATCACCCCTGATATGAACATTTTAAACAAATTGGAATAAAAAGCAAGTAAGTAGTTGAAAAATTATTTAGGTCGAATTTTAAAAAAATTATCTGTCTGTCTGTCTGTCTGTCTGTCTGTCTGTCTGTCTGTCTGTCTGTCTGTCTGTCTGTCTGTCTGTCTGTCTGTCTGTCTGTCTGTCTGTCTGTCTGTCTGTCTGTCTGTCTGTCTGTCTGTCTGTCTGTCTGTCTGTCTGTCTGTCTGTCTGTCTGTCTGTCTGTCTGTCTGTCTGTCTGTCTGTCTGTCTGTCTGTCTGTCTGTCTGTCTGTCTGTCTGTCTGTCTGTCTGTCTGTCTGTCTGTCTGTCTGTCTGTCTGTCTGTCTGTCTGTCTGTCTGTCTGTCTGTCTGTCTGTCTGTCTGTCTGTCTGTCTGTCTGTCTGTCTGTCTGTCTGTCTGTCTGTCTGTCTGTCTGTCTGTCTGTCTGTCTGTCTGTCTGTCTGTCTGTCTGTCTGTCTGTCTGTCTGTCTGTCTGTCTGTCTGTCTGTCTGTCTGTCTGTCTGTCTGTCTGTCTGTCTGTCTGTCTGTCTGTCTGTCTGTCTGTCTGTCTGTCTGTCTGTCTGTCTGTCTGTCTGTCTGTCTGTCTGTCTGTCTGTCTGTCTGTCTGTCTGTCTGTCTGTCTGTCTGTCTGTCTGTCTGTCTGTCTGTCTGTCTGTCTGTCTGTCTGTCTGTCTGTCTGTCTGTCTGTCTGTCTGTCTGTCTGTCTGTCTGTCTGTCTGTCTGTCTGTCTGTCTGTCTGTCTGTCTGTCTGTCTGTCTGTCTGTCTGTCTGTCTGTCTGTCTGTCTGTCTGTCTGTCTGTCTGTCTGTCTGTCTGTCTGTCTGTCTGTCTGTCTGTCTGTCTGTCTGTCTGTCTGTCTGTCTGTCTGTCTGTCTGTCTGTCTGTCTGTCTGTCTGTCTGTCTGTCTGTCTGTCTGTCTGTCTGTCTGTCTGTCTGTCTGTCTGTCTGTCTGTCTGTCTGTCTGTCTGTCTGTCTGTCTGTCTGTCTGTCTGTCTGTCTGTCTGTCTGTCTGTCTGTCTGTCTGTCTGTCTGTCTGTCTGTCTGTCTGTCTGTCTGTCTGTCTGTCTGTCTGTCTGTCTGTCTGTCTGTCTGTCTGTCTGTCTGTCTGTCTGTCTGTCTGTCTGTCTGTCTGTCTGTCTGTCTGTCTGTCTGTCTGTCTGTCTGTCTGTCTGTCTGTCTGTCTGTCTGTCTGTCTGTCTGTCTGTCTGTCTGTCTGTCTGTCTGTCTGTCTGTCTGTCTGTCTGTCTGTCTGTCTGTCTGTCTGTCTGTCTGTCTGTCTGTCTGTCTGTCTGTCTGTCTGTCTGTCTGTCTGTCTGTCTGTCTGTCTGTCTGTCTGTCTGTCTGTCTGTCTGTCTGTCTGTCTGTCTGTCTGTCTGTCTGTCTGTCTGTCTGTCTGTCTGTCTGTCTGTCTGTCTGTCTGTCTGTCTGTCTGTCTGTCTGTCTGTCTGTCTGTCTGTCTGTCTGTCTGTCTGTCTGTCTGTCTGTCTGTCTGTCTGTCTGTCTGTCTGTCTGTCTGTCTGTCTGTCTGTCTGTCTGTCTGTCTGTCTGTCTGTCTGTCTGTCTGTCTGTCTGTCTGTCTGTCTGTCTGTCTGTCTGTCTGTCTGTCTGTCTGTCTGTCTGTCTGTCTGTCTGTCTGTCTGTCTGTCTGTCTGTCTGTCTGTCTGTCTGTCTGTCTGTCTGTCTGTCTGTCTGTCTGTCTGTCTGTCTGTCTGTCTGTCTGTCTGTCTGTCTGTCTGTCTGTCTGTCTGTCTGTCTGTCTGTCTGTCTGTCTGTCTGTCTGTCTGTCTGTCTGTCTGTCTGTCTGTCTGTCTGTCTGTCTGTCTGTCTGTCTGTCTGTCTGTCTGTCTGTCTGTCTGTCTGTCTGTCTGTCTGTCTGTCTGTCTGTCTGTCTGTCTGTCTGTCTGTCTGTCTGTCTGTCTGTCTGTCTGTCTGTCTGTCTGTCTGTCTGTCTGTCTGTCTGTCTGTCTGTCTGTCTGTCTGTCTGTCTGTCTGTCTGTCTGTCTGTCTGTCTGTCTGTCTGTCTGTCTGTCTGTCTGTCTGTCTGTCTGTCTGTCTGTCTGTCTGTCTGTCTGTCTGTCTGTCTGTCTGTCTGTCTGTCTGTCTGTCTGTCTGTCTGTCTGTCTGTCTGTCTGTCTGTCTGTCTGTCTGTCTGTCTGTCTGTCTGTCTGTCTGTCTGTCTGTCTGTCTGTCTGTCTGTCTGTCTGTCTGTCTGTCTGTCTGTCTGTCTGTCTGTCTGTCTGTCTGTCTCTGTCTGTCTGTCTGTCTGTCTGTCTGTCTGTCTGTCTGTCTGTCTGTCTGTCTGTCTGTCTGTCTGTCTGTCTGTCTGTCTGTCTGTCTGTCTGTCTGTCTGTCTGTCTGTCTGTCTGTCTGTCTGTCTGTCTGTCTGTCTGTCTGTCTGTCTGTCTGTCTGTCTGTCTGTCTGTCTGTCTGTCTGTCTGTCTGTCTGTCTGTCTGTCTGTCTGTCTGTCTGTCTGTCTGTCTGTCTGTCTGTCTGTCTGTCTGTCTGTCTGTCTGTCTGTCTGTCTGTCTGTCTGTCTGTCTGTCTGTCTGTCTGTCTGTCTGTCTGTCTGTCTGTCTGTCTGTCTGTCTGTCTGTCTGTCTGTCTGTCTGTCTGTCTGTCTGTCTGTCTGTCTGTCTGTCTGTCTGTCTGTCTGTCTGTCTGTCTGTCTGTCTGTCTGTCTGTCTGTCTGTCTGTCTGTCTGTCTGTCTGTCTGTCTGTCTGTCTGTCTGTCTGTCTGTCTGTCTGTCTGTCTGTCTGTCTGTCTGTCTGTCTGTCTGTCTGTCTGTCTGTCTGTCTGTCTGTCTGTCTGTCTGTCTGTCTGTCTGTCTGTCTGTCTGTCTGTCTGTCTGTCTGTCTGTCTGTCTGTCTGTCTGTCTGTCTGTCTGTCTGTCTGTCTGTCTGTCTGTCTGTCTGTCTGTCTGTCTGTCTGTCTGTCTGTCTGTCTGTCTGTCTGTCTGTCTGTCTGTCTGTCTGTCTGTCTGTCTGTCTGTCTGTCTGTCTGTCTGTCTGTCTGTCTGTCTGTCTGTCTGTCTGTCTGTCTGTCTGTCTGTCTGTCTGTCTGTCTGTCTGTCTGTCTGTCTGTCTGTCTGTCTGTCTGTCTGTCTGTCTGTCTGTCTGTCTGTCTGTCTGTCTGTCTGTCTGTCTGTCTGTCTGTCTGTCTGTCTGTCTGTCTGTCTGTCTGTCTGTCTGTCTGTCTGTCTGTCTGTCTGTCTGTCTGTCTGTCTGTCTGTCTGTCTGTCTGTCTGTCTGTCTGTCTGTCTGTCTGTCTGTCTGTCTGTCTGTCTGTCTGTCTGTCTGTCTGTCTGTCTGTCTGTCTGTCTGTCTGTCTGTCTGTCTGTCTGTCTGTCTGTCTGTCTGTCTGTCTGTCTGTCTGTCTGTCTGTCTGTCTGTCTGTCTGTCTGTCTGTCTGTCTGTCTGTCTGTCTGTCTGTCTGTCTGTCTGTCTGTCTGTCTGTCTGTCTGTCTGTCTGTCTGTCTGTCTGTCTGTCTGTCTGTCTGTCTGTCTGTCTGTCTGTCTGTCTGTCTGTCTGTCTGTCTGTCTGTCTGTCTGTCTGTCTGTCTGTCTGTCTGTCTGTCTGTCTGTCTGTCTGTCTGTCTGTCTGTCTGTCTGTCTGTCTGTCTGTCTGTCTGTCTGTCTGTCTGTCTGTCTGTCTGTCTGTCTGTCTGTCTGTCTGTCTGTCTGTCTGTCTGTCTGTCTGTCTGTCTGTCTGTCTGTCTGTCTGTCTGTCTGTCTGTCTGTCTGTCTGTCTGTCTGTCTGTCTGTCTGTCTGTCTGTCTGTCTGTCTGTCTGTCTGTCTGTCTGTCTGTCTGTCTGTCTGTCTGTCTGTCTGTCTGTCTGTCTGTCTGTCTGTCTGTCTGTCTGTCTGTCTGTCTGTCTGTCTGTCTGTCTGTCTGTCTGTCTGTCTGTCTGTCTGTCTGTCTGTCTGTCTGTCTGTCTGTCTGTCTGTCTGTCTGTCTGTCTGTCTGTCTGTCTGTCTGTCTGTCTGTCTGTCTGTCTGTCTGTCTGTCTGTCTGTCTGTCTGTCTGTCTGTCTGTCTGTCTGTCTGTCTGTCTGTCTGTCTGTCTGTCTGTCTGTCTGTCTGTCTGTCTGTCTGTCTGTCTGTCTGTCTGTCTGTCTGTCTGTCTGTCTGTCTGTCTGTCTGTCTGTCTGTCTGTCTGTCTGTCTGTCTGTCTGTCTGTCTGTCTGTCTGTCTGTCTGTCTGTCTGTCTGTCTGTCTGTCTGTCTGTCTGTCTGTCTGTCTGTCTGTCTGTCTGTCTGTCTGTCTGTCTGTCTGTCTGTCTGTCTGTCTGTCTGTCTGTCTGTCTGTCTGTCTGTCTGTCTGTCTGTCTGTCTGTCTGTCTGTCTGTCTGTCTGTCTGTCTGTCTGTCTGTCTGTCTGTCTGTCTGTCTGTCTGTCTGTCTGTCTGTCTGTCTGTCTGTCTGTCTGTCTGTCTGTCTGTCTGTCTGTCTGTCTGTCTGTCTGTCTGTCTGTCTGTCTGTCTGTCTGTCTGTCTGTCTGTCTGTCTGTCTGTCTGTCTGTCTGTCTGTCTGTCTGTCTGTCTGTCTGTCTGTCTGTCTGTCTGTCTGTCTGTCTGTCTGTCTGTCTGTCTGTCTGTCTGTCTGTCTGTCTGTCTGTCTGTCTGTCTGTCTGTCTGTCTGTCTGTCTGTCTGTCTGTCTGTCTGTCTGTCTGTCTGTCTGTCTGTCTGTCTGTCTGTCTGTCTGTCTGTCTGTCTGTCTGTCTGTCTGTCTGTCTGTCTGTCTGTCTGTCTGTCTGTCTGTCTGTCTGTCTGTCTGTCTGTCTGTCTGTCTGTCTGTCTGTCTGTCTGTCTGTCTGTCTGTCTGTCTGTCTGTCTGTCTGTCTGTCTGTCTGTCTGTCTGTCTGTCTGTCTGTCTGTCTGTCTGTCTGTCTGTCTGTCTGTCTGTCTGTCTGTCTGTCTGTCTGTCTGTCTGTCTGTCTGTCTGTCTGTCTGTCTGTCTGTCTGTCTGTCTGTCTGTCTGTCTGTCTGTCTGTCTGTCTGTCTGTCTGTCTGTCTGTCTGTCTGTCTGTCTGTCTGTCTGTCTGTCTGTCTGTCTGTCTGTCTGTCTGTCTGTCTGTCTGTCTGTCTGTCTGTCTGTCTGTCTGTCTGTCTGTCTGTCTGTCTGTCTGTCTGTCTGTCTGTCTGTCTGTCTGTCTGTCTGTCTGTCTGTCTGTCTGTCTGTCTGTCTGTCTGTCTGTCTGTCTGTCTGTCTGTCTGTCTGTCTGTCTGTCTGTCTGTCTGTCTGTCTGTCTGTCTGTCTGTCTGTCTGTCTGTCTGTCTGTCTGTCTGTCTGTCTGTCTGTCTGTCTGTCTGTCTGTCTGTCTGTCTGTCTGTCTGTCTGTCTGTCTGTCTGTCTGTCTGTCTGTCTGTCTGTCTGTCTGTCTGTCTGTCTGTCTGTCTGTCTGTCTGTCTGTCTGTCTGTCTGTCTGTCTGTCTGTCTGTCTGTCTGTCTGTCTGTCTGTCTGTCTGTCTGTCTGTCTGTCTGTCTGTCTGTCTGTCTGTCTGTCTGTCTGTCTGTCTGTCTGTCTGTCTGTCTGTCTGTCTGTCTGTCTGTCTGTCTGTCTGTCTGTCTGTCTGTCTGTCTGTCTGTCTGTCTGTCTGTCTGTCTGTCTGTCTGTCTGTCTGTCTGTCTGTCTGTCTGTCTGTCTGTCTGTCTGTCTGTCTGTCTGTCTGTCTGTCTGTCTGTCTGTCTGTCTGTCTGTCTGTCTGTCTGTCTGTCTGTCTGTCTGTCTGTCTGTCTGTCTGTCTGTCTGTCTGTCTGTCTGTCTGTCTGTCTGTCTGTCTGTCTGTCTGTCTGTCTGTCTGTCTGTCTGTCTGTCTGTCTGTCTGTCTGTCTGTCTGTCTGTCTGTCTGTCTGTCTGTCTGTCTGTCTGTCTGTCTGTCTGTCTGTCTGTCTGTCTGTCTGTCTGTCTGTCTGTCTGTCTGTCTGTCTGTCTGTCTGTCTGTCTGTCTGTCTGTCTGTCTGTCTGTCTGTCTGTCTGTCTGTCTGTCTGTCTGTCTGTCTGTCTGTCTGTCTGTCTGTCTGTCTGTCTGTCTGTCTGTCTGTCTGTCTGTCTGTCTGTCTGTCTGTCTGTCTGTCTGTCTGTCTGTCTGTCTGTCTGTCTGTCTGTCTGTCTGTCTGTCTGTCTGTCTGTCTGTCTGTCTGTCTGTCTGTCTGTCTGTCTGTCTGTCTGTCTGTCTGTCTGTCTGTCTGTCTGTCTGTCTGTCTGTCTGTCTGTCTGTCTGTCTGTCTGTCTGTCTGTCTGTCTGTCTGTCTGTCTGTCTGTCTGTCTGTCTGTCTGTCTGTCTGTCTGTCTGTCTGTCTGTCTGTCTGTCTGTCTGTCTGTCTGTCTGTCTGTCTGTCTGTCTGTCTGTCTGTCTGTCTGTCTGTCTGTCTGTCTGTCTGTCTGTCTGTCTGTCTGTCTGTCTGTCTGTCTGTCTGTCTGTCTGTCTGTCTGTCTGTCTGTCTGTCTGTCTGTCTGTCTGTCTGTCTGTCTGTCTGTCTGTCTGTCTGTCTGTCTGTCTGTCTGTCTGTCTGTCTGTCTGTCTGTCTGTCTGTCTGTCTGTCTGTCTGTCTGTCTGTCTGTCTGTCTGTCTGTCTGTCTGTCTGTCTGTCTGTCTGTCTGTCTGTCTGTCTGTCTGTCTGTCTGTCTGTCTGTCTGTCTGTCTGTCTGTCTGTCTGTCTGTCTGTCTGTCTGTCTGTCTGTCTGTCTGTCTGTCTGTCTGTCTGTCTGTCTGTCTGTCTGTCTGTCTGTCTGTCTGTCTGTCTGTCTGTCTGTCTGTCTGTCTGTCTGTCTGTCTGTCTGTCTGTCTGTCTGTCTGTCTGTCTGTCTGTCTGTCTGTCTGTCTGTCTGTCTGTCTGTCTGTCTGTCTGTCTGTCTGTCTGTCTGTCTGTCTGTCTGTCTGTCTGTCTGTCTGTCTGTCTGTCTGTCTGTCTGTCTGTCTGTCTGTCTGTCTGTCTGTCTGTCTGTCTGTCTGTCTGTCTGTCTGTCTGTCTGTCTGTCTGTCTGTCTGTCTGTCTGTCTGTCTGTCTGTCTGTCTGTCTGTCTGTCTGTCTGTCTGTCTGTCTGTCTGTCTGTCTGTCTGTCTGTCTGTCTGTCTGTCTGTCTGTCTGTCTGTCTGTCTGTCTGTCTGTCTGTCTGTCTGTCTGTCTGTCTGTCTGTCTGTCTGTCTGTCTGTCTGTCTGTCTGTCTGTCTGTCTGTCTGTAACGACCAACAAGCATAACTCAAAAACCGCTTGCCCGATTTTAACGAAATTTGGTACCCAGGCTGGGTTTTGGTCGAGATGGTCCCATTTAAAAATGAACAAAATCCACTAAACACAAGCCTAATAATAGGGTGGGGGAAGATTTCAAAAATTAGAGTTTATGTAAAATTTTGGCGTGTGTGATATCAAACGAAAATTAATTGAGTCTGGAGTTAAACAAAATACATTTTAGTATATCTAAAAAAAAGGGTGGGGGTAAATTTTTACAATTAGAGTTTAAGTGGAAATATGGCGTGTGTGGTATCAAACGAAAGGTAATTAAGTCTAGAGTTAAACAAAATACATTTTAGTTTTAAAAAAATGGTGGGGGTACATTTCAAAAATTATAGTTTAATCAAAACATGGCTTGTGTGGTATCAACCGAAAGGTAATTGAGTCTGGAATTGAATAAAATATATTTCAGTTTTTAGTAATATTAGCTCACACGTTCACTATAACTATAGTACCTAGTGTGAGTTAAGTGCCCATAAATTGGCAGAGTATTTATTTATATTCATGCACAGCACAGCACATAACCTTTAATATAGTACCACAAAAGTAATAATTTTACCAGAACTCTAATTTTTGGGATTTACCCCAACCTTTTTTTCGGACCATCTAGAGCCAAAACCCAATCCATGTAGCAAATTTTATTAAAATCGGGCAAGTAGTTTTTGAGTTATGGGCGATGCTCGTTATAGACGCCGACAGGCAACTTCCAAGTCAATTTTTGTAGAGGGGGGCGCCAAACTCCAATATTGCACCGGGCGCCAATCATCCTAGTTACGGCGCTGTTATACATAAGACTTTCAAATGTCAACAGTGTCAAATAGCGTTAATCATCGCACATTGATGCCATGTGTCAATCTAGGGGGATTTAATGAATTATTTCTTTTTAAGAAAAAAAATACTCTGCCACTATATGGGCCTCTAAGCTCACACTAGGTACTATAGTTATAGTGTACATGTGACCTACTATAACTAAAAACTGAAATATATATTATTCAACTCCAGGCTAAATTACCTTTTGTTTGATACCACCAAGCTATGCTTTGACTTAAACTCAAATTTTTGAAATATACCTCCACCCTAAAAAAAACAGAAACTAAAATGTATTTTGTTTAACTCCGGACTCAATTACCTTTCGTTTGATATCACACACGCCATACTTTCACATAAACTCTAATTTTTTAAGTCTACCTCCACCCTTTTATTTGGCTTGTGTTCGATGGATTTTGTTCATTTTTAAATGGGACCATCTCGACCCAAGACCCAGCCTAGATACCAAATTTCATTGAAATCGGGCAAGCGGTTTTTCAGTTATGCGCGTTGGTCGTTACAGACAGACAGACGACAAAAAAGTTTCAAAATCATCTGAAACGCAAAGATATATAAAAAAATTTGAAATCGGAGCAACTTTTTTTTTCTCGAAAAAATTATGATCACCATAGCTCACACTACTATAGTATAGTATATGTGTGAGCTAAAATAATAATACTGCACCATAATTGTCCAACACCTCAAAAATACTAATTTGTCATAAAAAGCTTTAAAAAGATCCATCCAAGAAAAATAAGTGAAGTCCGATAAAAATATTTATAGCCTTTTTTGTTTTTGAACAGACGTACTTTTACTGTTTTGCCATTTCACAGTATTAAATATTTTTAAATAGTTTGTGGTGCACTGGTAAAGTCTTATAATTAAGGTAAGGTATGCATAGTAATTTTTTTATATAACACGTCTTTGTGTTCTATATGTATATAGCGCAATTTAAAAAGATAGTTAAAAAATTTAAAAAAAGTTGAAATATGCTTCCTATATGGGCGTATATGGTTGTCAAATAATTATGAAAATAATGATAATTTCTGACATGATTTCTACCAAAGGACGTAAGAAATATTATTTATTTTACTTAATAACAAAAAGAAATGGGTTTAGGTAATATAGTCTATTTTTACCTTCCTAGCCTCCTAGAAGAGGTATTGTTTTCGACGAATTTTTTTTTTCAGATAACGCCGAAAATATGTTATTTGGGTGTATTTTGACCGATCCTAGCAATATCGTCATGATGTCTGTATGTGTGTGTGTTTTTTTTTTCTGTTCGAACACGATAGCTCCTAAACCGCTAAACCGATTATCATAAAACTTAATGCTAATGACAGTTTTTTAACAATACTTTTTTTTTTAAATGCTAACTTTTGAACGGAGCATTTCATCAATATGCGGTTTTCAGAATATAGTCGAACACATTTTGCTTAATAATTTGTGTCATAACCAAAAACTGCATAGGAGCTTTAGTTTCCCAGATATTTACAAAAAACTGTTTTTAAGGCTGATTATCATAGCTTCAATTGAAGTGTGCTAATAGGCTAACTAGGAAGGTATCAGATCCGTCATGGTTCCATTTATTTTTAAATAATTTGTTTCCTTTATTAAAATCATAAGTTAGCAATGGTGCACTAAAGAAACACCCTGTATAAAGAAATAATTTTTATTTTATCTAATAATGAAATAAAATAGAACCAAAGTTTATTTTTTTAAAATAACCAATATGTTTCCTTTACTTAAATAATAAGTTAGATATTATGAAAATGAAACACCCTGTATATAACAATTGCAATACTAGAGTTCTAAGAATTACTTAATATAAAATAATAAAGCTGTTTCTAACCTATAAACAAAATAAAAAAATGTTTGTGTCATTTTAGTTAAATCCCACTAGATCATAAAAAGGACATAATGTGCGTCGGCCTTTTTTGGCACGACCAAAAAGAATCCTGAATTTTTGCATTACGTAGTTTAGGAACGTTCCCTAGGCAATATGATGAACAGAAAGTCCTTAGGGCCTATCCTTAAATTACGTGAGGTTTGGCCTTGCGTTACACTGTTACATGTTTTTTTAATGTGTTTTTTCTTGAAAATGCGTTACGAGGGGGCAGGGGGGGTCAAAAATCCTGAATTTTTGCGTTGCATAATTTAAAGACGTACCCTTACAGGATTTTCAAAATTTGACATATGGGTGCGCATTCTTCGTAATGAAAATCCATCCACAACTCTTTTTAGATAATAGAGAACGACGCTACGCGCGCCTTGAAATATAAATTTCCGCACAAACTATTTCCATGCTCGACAGATACATCGCCATCTCTTGGCCGACCGACATACTAAACAAGATATATGACCGCAATTGATTTAAACAGAGCTGGCCAACAATATTGATCACGTAAGTGCTTTTAAGACGCAGTCTAGACGCCTTCTCTGCTAGAGCTTTATGTCTCTTAAGTGTCCAAAAATCAATACTTAAATTAAAAATAAACTACCGACCGACATAGAATAGAACACTTTTTCAAAAGAGGGAGCCACAATAGTTGTAGAAGAACGTTACCGGAAAATAAAATTCATTTTATCTCCCAGGAATAAAAATATAAATATAGAATAAAAACGCTTAAAAATATATTTATTCTATTTCTTTCTTTCGACACATCTTCAAAGATAACGTTATGTAAATTTAAATAAGTTAAATAAAGCGTCGTCTTTCTCACGAAGGGACCTAACTAACAAAATTGCGAAAATTGAAATATTTTGAATATTTTGCGGAACAAATGTTCTTATGCAACTCTTTGGTCTCACGAGGTGGTATATTAGCTCACACATATACTATACTATAGTAGTGTGAGCTATGGTGATCCTAATTTTTTCGAGAAAAAAAAAGATGCTCCGATTTCAAAAATTTTTATATATCTTTGAGTTTCAGATGATTTTGAAACTTTTTTGTTGCGCCGTCTGTCTGTCTGTCTGTCTGTCTGCCTGTCTGTATGTCTGTCTGTCTGTCTGTCTGTATGTCTGTATGTCTGTCTGTAACGACCAACGCGCATAACTCAAAAACCGCTTGGCCGATTTCAATGAAATTTGGTACCTGGACTGGGTCTTGGGTCGAGATGGTCCCATTTAAAAATGAACAAAATCCACCAAACACAAACCAAATAAAAGGGTGGGGATAGATTTCAAAAATTAGAGTTTGTGTGAAAATATGGCGTGTGTGATATCAAACGAAAGGTAATTAAGTCTGCAGTTAAACAAAATACATTTTCATTTATTTTAAAAAAAGGGTGGGGGTATATTTCAAAAATTAGAGTTTAAGTGAAAATATGGCGTGTGTGATATCAAACGAACGGTAATTGAGTACGGAGTTTAACAAAATACATTTTAGTTTTTGTTTTTTTTAAGGGAGGGGGTGGATTTCAAAAATTTGAGTTTAAGTCAAAACATGTCTTGTGTGGTATCAAACAAAATGTAATTTAGTGTGGAGTTGAATAAAATATATTTCAGTTTTTAGTTATATTAGCTCACACGTACACTATAACTATAGTACCTAGTGTGAGCTTAGGGGCCCATATATTTTTATATATCTTTGCATCAAAAATTTTTATATATCTTTGCGTTTCAGATGATTTCGAAACTTTTTTGTTGCGCCGTCTGTCTGTCTGTCTGTATGTCTGTCTGTAACGACCAACGCGCATTACTCAAAAACCGCTTGCCCGATTTTCACGAAATTTGGTAGCTAGGCTGGGTTTTGGGTCGAGATGGTCCCATTTAAAAATGAACAAAATCCACCAAACACAAGCCAAATAAAAGGGTGGGGAAAATTTCAAAAATTAGAGTTTATGTAAAAATATGGCGTGTGTGATATCAAACGAAAAGTAATTGAGTCTGGAGTTAAACAGAATACATTTTAGTATATTTTAAAAAAAGGGTGGGGGTAAATTTTAAAAATTAGAGTTTAAGTGGAAATATGGCGTGTGTGATATCAAACGAAAGGTAATTGAGTCTGGAGATAAACAAAATACATTTTAGTTTTAAAAAAAGGGTGGGGGTAAATTTCAAAAATTAGAGTTTAATCAAAACATGGCTTGTGTGGTATCAAACGAAAGGTAATTGAGTCTGGAATTGAATAAAATATATTTCAGTTTTTAGTAATATTAGCTCACACGTACACTATAACTCTAGTACCTAGTGTGAGCTTAAGTGCCCATAAATTGGCAGAGTATCTTCATTACAAATAGTTTAGCTTTGATTAAAAAAATCACTTTTGGTCTAACTGCAGAAATTTGACGAATTTATCAAATGCTCCTACATAAAAAGGGCGTGAGAAAAAAAAAACGTTGATATTAAAAGCTGCTAGAAAAAAACGTTTATTTCATGAAAACAAGCTTAATAGGTCATTCATTAACGTTATAAAAAATAACGTTGCTAGAAACTGCGTTGTAATAACGCCATTATCAAATCAAAACAGCAATGTTTTTACGTTATTTTCAAGTGATTATTATCAACGTTAAAATCACATTAGATTCACGCCTTTTCTACACGAATTTTAAAACGCTACTTGCATGGCTTTTCTACCGAATATTTTTGAGATTTCACTAGCAGCAGCGCTACCTATTGTCGGGATTTTTCACTCCTCTTTCACGATTACGACGCATCTGTTATTAATCTCATAAAAACACATTAATATTCTGTGAAAGTGTTATATTTTGTCTTGCCTTGAGCGCCATATTTAAAATTGTCTTAAACTAGTGAACTTTTATAACTTCCTTTTGCGTCTCTTTTAAGTTAAAAAAATTGTATTAAAAAAACGTGACCAAAAAAGGCGCCGAAAGTTAGTAGGTTTGAGAAGTCTTAATATAGTGAAAACGTTGTGGAGGACTTTTCAAGTGTGAATTTGGTACATGAAAATAACGAGGGTAAAAAACACGTTATATACACAGCACCAGAAACTTCAGCAAAAAGTACATTTTTATAGCTTGATTTCCCCTTGTTTTTAAGTTATCTTTAAGCATGTAGATATAACAAAAAAAATAGGTGTTTTATTTTTGATACGCCAAGGAGCAAGTTCATTGAGGATTTAGTGAACTCATTCTCACTCAGTAAATATATATTGGCTCTCGTCGCTTCTAAAAATAAAAAAGCTATATGTATAAACAATTATTTTGTAGTAAGTAGTTAAGAACTTATGTCTCTGATTCAGTTGTTTTTGTTACATTACAAATTTTATTTCTGTAATAATAGTTAGACATTCTGAAACTTTTTTAGTTTCCTTCTTTAGCTTGGTTGTCTAGTTTTAGCTAACAAAATATATTTTGTATTCTAACGATTTTATTATTATTAAAAATTATAAATTAAAAAAGTAAAGCCAAGTTCTCCAATACAAATTTCAAAATGAATGGTTCTTACTAGTTTGGAAATGTTTTTATAAACTTGGCTATTACGGCTGCAAATGACTTAGGCACAGTGCTAAATTGAACGTAAAGTAGTTTGGCTGGAATAGCAAAGTTTAAAAAAACATTTCCAAACTAGTAAGAACCATTCATTTTGAAATTTGTATTGGAGAACTTGGCTTTACTTTTATCTCAATTCTTTTTACGGAATACCACTTTCACGTACTTGGCTTTTTTTTACATGAAATGTTTTTGTTATGATTTTTATATCGGAACCCGTAGTAGTGTTTTGAAAACTAAAAAAGATTGTGAATAATTTTGGACTTTCCCTTCAATCCTTTCATAATCCATAAAAAGTCACTATGGGGTAAATATTGAAGGCCAGAGTGATTTTACTTATGTTTTAACCGATTCAGTTGAGAAGTACACATGGACTAATATTAATGCCGGACACTGGTTTAGGAAAACATTAGCATTGTGTGCCAGTTGTTAACACCGGGTGAGCCAAAAAAACCGGACAAAATATTATAAATTTTGAACTGTACCATCGATTTTAATGGCAACAAACTGTACTTTGCCAGAAATTGATAAGAATTTTTACTAAATAGTTCTTTGCATGCCATATTAAATTCCAAGATGTCAGACAGAAACAGACATGATCACAATCGAACGCTGCCAAATTTTAAAAATCCAAGATGGCGGACAAAATCAAACTTGACCCTTCAAAGAGGCTCGTTTATTCTAAACTTTCGAAATACTTTTTGACATCTTTTGAATTCATAGAAAAGTCTTCTCAATGCCGAAAACAACGAGGTAGTGATAGGTTAATTGGTTCCCGAAATAATGATTTTTGTTTTAACCGTTGTTATAGTCTATACGATTGCGTTGCCAATCCTTTCAGCATTCATTTACTTTTAAATTTATTATTATTATACCTATTTCAATGAAATTAAAAGTGATAATCTTTGTATTTCATTTAAATCGGTTTAGGAATAATGATTTTATGTAGAAATTAATGTAGCGAGCAACTAAAATGAAAAAATCGGAAAATCAGTAGAACAAATACTAATATCTTTAGAAACACTAAAGTTATTTTGACGATTAGTATCTCGTTGTGTGTGGTAAGTTTATATCACTTATATATATATATATATATATATATATATATATATATATATATATATATATATATATATATACGTACACATTCTAAAAAGAATCGATAAATGTCTCACAACTAGTGACAGATCCAGGATTTCCGGTGGGGAGGGGCCAAAGTGGCAGCAAACAGCAAAATATTTTTTATTTGCGGTTCTTGATAGATCTGAGGTGTAAAATTTAGTATCTAAAGAAGATTTCTGGTACCGCAGGCAAAATTTTTTTATTAAGTAGAATTTGTAAAAAATTTTAAATAAGAGGCTGCTAAACTAAAAACTATGTTATATGACAGGGCGGGGGGGAGGCCGGTCCCCTCTGGCCCCTTCTGGATCCACCACTGCTCGCAATACAAGAAAAATAAATCTTTTATAGGATCAAATTTGATTATGCCCGCCATCTTGGATTTTAAGATGCTTGCAAATTTTGATAATTATTTTTAAAGATCGATCAATGCTTACTATAATTCTGTTTATTTTTTTAAAATCGATTCAGTAACAATTCATTTATGGGAATATGGATGCAGAGAAAATGGAGAAGTCAATTGTATAATTATTTCTTAAAGAATGATTGCAAAAAAAATCATTTTTGGAGAACCACTAAGCCGATTTCAATGATTTATACTTACTTGTGGATGGCAGAAATAGGGCATTTCAACGAATTTAAAAAAAAAACGTGTTCGGAACATAAGAATAAACGAGCCCCTTTAAAGGGTTTAATTTGATTCTGCCTGCCATTTTGGATTTTGAGATGTCGGACAAAAAAATATTTTACTTAAATACCTAATTAATTTCTTAATTGCAACGTGCAGTTTGTTGTATGAAAATCAAGGCTATAGTTTGAAAGTAATAATAAAAAACGCAAGGTTTTGATTTATTTTTTTGTATAATTTAGGTCAAACTTTACGGATTTTTATATTATTAGAGTATGTACAGGGTGTCCCATTTTTGATGGTATTGAATGATATACTCACTTGTTATAAAAGATAGAGGATTGGGAATTTCACATTACTATATCTACTCAAATTTTAAAACAAAAAAAATATGTCAAACGTTTTTTCCTATCCTTTGTAGTTTCAAAGCTATAAGGGAAAATTCAAAAATTCGGAATCCCAGAAATTTAGTATTAGGGCAGATATTTCAATTCTGTTAAAACATCTTTACAGAAAGTTGATTCTTTCAATAAAATTATGTTGTCAAAGTTTTGGTTCGTCGAGTCAAATCCGAGATTTCCGAAAAAAATTACGAAAAAGATTAAAAAATTTTGGGAACCCAATGTGAAGCAAAATGTTTTAAAAAAATCTAGGTCTGTTTTTAACTTGTAAATTTTTTTAATGAAATTTCGAAGGACCAGAAATTTGACAGCGTCATTTTATTAACAAAATTGAAATATCTGCCCTGACAACAAAGATAATATGACCGATTTCTAAATTTTTGAATTTTCGGAACTGGAAAAAAAGTTTTGTTATATTTTTTTAGTTTCAAAATTTGAAAACAGTAATGTGAAATTCCCAAGACTATCTTTTATAATAAATAAGTTTAACATTCAATACCATCAAAAATGGAACACCTACTACAAAAAACTTGCAGTAAACTACGCCATACAGATAAAAAAATACTTTACAGAGCAACCACAAAACTAAAATGGCCATGATGATAGCCATATAGTCCTTGTAATTTCGCTTAGAGACAGCATGTGCAAAAGAAACCACCATGAATAAATGACGCAGTATTTTTAGGCGGGAAACAGTCTGACAACGCCGCACGCCTCTCTTCATCCCCCAATTCCCCTCTGTCCCCAAACAACACGTTTGTTTTGTTTTGAGTCGGGCTAAAATAGGCCGCCGTAGACTGGAAGCAAACGGGGTCGATCAATGTAAAAGGGCGGCCACGCTAGCTTGAGGGTGGGAATGGGGAGATTACATGGGGAGGGCGCATGGAGGATATTGAGGTGGGTTGGTTTTGTGGGGCATATAATAGAGTATCTGCCAGTGGAAGATATTAAAATAGTTATTCTTGTACGTGTGAAGAATAACCTATTTGGCAGAGGCCGACTATTGATGCAGGAGCTTGCGAGGGCTTTAAGGAGCAAAAGTGTTTTTCACGCCAGTGCACAGTGAATGGGTAAAATGGCAAAAATCATACCTTGCAAACTGCAAGTTTAAAACAGTGGCGGTTTCTCCATGAGTGCACATGTGCACGTGCACTCCCAAATTTTACTTAAAAAGTATTAAACTTTGATCATTCCTTAATTTAATTCATAATTACCCCAAAAGGAATTCACTAAAGATTGGAGTATTATCTAGAAATTAATACCTGGTATGTATGTGTTTGTATTCGTGTTCAAACCAGCCTGTGAGGAATGGCGGATGTGCTATATAGTTAGTTCGAATCTAATTCTTTACTTTTATCGTTGTACTCTCCATCAAACAACGCTTTTATTTACTGGAACCAAATTCTATGCACCGTAGATGTTATGTCGCATACTAATTACGAAATATAGGAAAAGAGGACGACATTCCCAATAGAATTTTACAGTACATAGAATCTGAACCTTCCTTCGGCACAGCGCGTATACAAAAACTAGCGTCGATGCCGCCCGCACCCCCGTGATAAGCCCCGCATCATCGGTTCGCATTGCATGTTAGAGCAGCTCACGGGCACTTTTAATTCGTGCGCTTAGTAGTATTTACTGATACTTCCTATTCGAGTATCAGATATGTTGTATTCGGTACTAAGTAATCATTATATTATCGGTAAATCCAATAAATATTGAGTAGAGTTGAAATTTTTAATACTAAGTATTCAAAAAATAAAAATATTGATGTTTTACATGTTTGTAGCTTTTTTATTACGAAAATGTAGATATATTAATCTGGGAAATTTTGTTCAAAATCTGGCAACTTTTCAAATACATTCTGAGGAAAATATATTTCTGAGCCTGGCAACACTGCGCCAGATAAGCCCCCCGCTAGACATAACACATCCACAGCTTTTAAATCAAATAACCAAATATTTAAGTAAATAAATATCGGTCCAAATGATTTTAAGTACTCCAAACTCGTTACTCATACGGCCGAAGCCGATACGATTGATACGAAAGTAACACTTCGGCTTCGTCCCATTCGGGATTCGAGTAACGGGTATTTTGCGTCGAAGGATTCGATTACTTCGAATCAGATATGTATCAGATATTAAAGTATCGAGTAAATAGTATTTGCACTAGCGCTTAGACAACTTGGCATTATAGGTCGGGCGCGGGCGGTTTGTTTTGATTTCGACGATTTGGTATTTACGACAATGGCGGAAGTTTCTAATCCTGATAGCATTAGCGTGCAATATTTAAAGACATTTAAATTTTCATCTTTTCCATTAGAAGAGAAAACAAATTAGCTGTGATACATTTATTATTTATTTATAAAAACAATAATAATAGGTAGGTAACTAATATCTAACTAAATATCTAATTTTTTAATTATTTGCTCTAAATAATATATGACGGCCCACTCGAAGGCCCAAAAAGATAGCGTAAACTCAAAAAAAAATTTAGCCTGCGCCGCAATTTTTTCTTTTTTATGGTGTGCACCCCCAAAGCTTTTTATCACGCGCCGCCTGGTTTAAAATTATAAATTTTAGTGACGATGTTGTTAGTAAACTATAAGTCATATTTTCAATTTCAAATTTTATAGCTAGGCAGTGACGGGTCCAGGATGTCCGTGGGGAGGGACCAAGGGGGCAGCAAAATTGAAAACAGTTTTTTTTGCCATTTTTGATAAATGTGAACTCTGAAGCAACACATGAAAATAAAATGCGCCTCATGTGGAAATTTTTGGAAAATAAAGTAATTTTTGGGAAAATTAAAAAAAAATTAATTTTATAAGAAATTGCGGTTTATCCAGCATGTTTTTTACCAGAACTAAAAACTATAAGCTCAGGAGGAGGGCCAACCCCCCTGCCAGATTGCTAGGGCTCTCCTCCAAACGCATTAATGTTTTTAAGCATCAAAAAAAATATATTTTTTTTATTCGCAGTCATCTGCGGTTCACCTAGTCCAAATTTTAAAAAAGTAAAATGCTTAGGCAGTAAGTAGTATTATAAAAAAACAAAAAAGTACTTCTGGGTACTTTTTTAAAATCTTAATTAAATGGCGCACAAAAAAAATAATTATATTTAAAATTTAGCCTTTAAAAATTAGGCCGCAATTCATATTATAAATATCATTCCACACTTTTTTTTGAACTTTTTGCCTAAAAAACTTATTGGTTTTATCATATATACTTAATGAAAATCGCTAAGAACGCAATTGTTAAACTGAATAGAAGAGGTAAACAAACAAATTGCCTCGCAAAAATTCCGATGCAAAATAAATTCAAATAAAATATGTTGAACACATTAACTCCGGTTAATACGTTAATGGTTGAACTTTTATATAGTTTAGACATTTCTTATCACAAAATCCTAAAAAGCGTACCCGCGAATATATTTTTTTGCTACAGGATGGCCCATTGTGCAGTAGTTCACACAAGGTTTTTGTACGAGCGTAAAATAAGTAATTAAACAACTAATCAACAAATTGATATAAATATTTTATTATTAACGTAAATCTTAGTACTCAAATTCAAATTTTGTCTCGTATTTTTCCATGGGTAGTTAACTATCCTTATGGGACTTCTCAGAACACTACTTGGTCAATGTGACAGACACCCATGCAATATTTATAGCATCCAAACCGCAAGCCATCTATCAAATATTTCTCTCGTATTTTGCTAAAATCCAGAGAGCTGCAACTACAGTAAATTTTCATTTGGCGCGCAAAATCAGACTAAATAACCACAAAAATCGTTATTTTTAGACGAATTTACTTGTCGATAAAGTTCTTGTTACCAATATCAATGAATGTATTGCCAATATACCCTTTAGTTGAGTGGCCTATACATGGTATCCCGTGGGATAGTGGACGACTTTTCAAACTACCCTAGATCGATTGGTAATGAATAACACAATTTTAAGTCCTGATGTTTGCCTTCAATTTGAGTAGCCGGGCCTGTGTTACATAACAAATTCAAGATGGCAGCTTGTTAAATGTTTTTTCATCAATTTAACGAAAATCTCTTAAGACACGTTCGGCACAAACACAAAAGTTTGTAAAATATCATAAAAATGCCGCCATCTTGTGTAATTAATTACCAACCGATTTAAGCTAGTCTAAAAAAGTTTTCCTCCTACTATCCCACTGGAAACGATTTTTGACCAAAAGCTAACTACTTCACAAATAGTGGTTTTGTAATCAACTTTTTTATTAAGTACATTTATTTTTGCAAGTTTTGAATCATTGGTATGTTAAATATTATTTATAAACAAACGGAGAAAATTTTAAAACATTGAAGATCACTTCTCTTTATCCGGCGCGGATTATGACGCCCACAGAAAAATAAGCTACATTATTATGTGATCACGTCGCTTATACCAATGTTTTGCCCACCCCGATCCAAAAAACACATCAGACGCTGCATTTAAAACGGGTGCAAATCCATGGCCCATCACGCGTTTTTTGAATCGGGGTGGGCGTGCATTGGTGAATTATTAGGTATTAGTATTAGGAGACATTAGATAGTTTAAGTTGTGCTACGTATTATTACGTAAGCATGAGATTTGACAGATACGCAAGCGCACTTCGTCACACCGTCGTCAAGGTCACGTTAGAAGCTTACTTATTTACGTTAGCTGACGGCAGTCTGCGGGCACCTTAACGTTACCAAAGAATAGAATTGGTTGATTGACCAGACGATAATTTCCGCTTCCAGTACAAACGATTCTTTGCAAATATATTCCTACTGTAGTTGAAAAGACCAAAAACAAAATTGTAACATCAAAAAAACACAGTGCCACATTCCATATTCTCGGGTATTAGTAGACTTGTTATGGTAACGTCAAAACATTCAACTTAAACTCAAATTTGGAACAAAACGTAGAGCGCTTAACGTGCAGTTTTACGTAAAAATACGTAGCACAACTTCAACTATCTATTCTTAAATAACGTATCGCAAAAATTTAGGATTTCTGTTTCCCCTCTTCCCCGTTGTAACGCATTTCAAGAAAAAACATAAAAAGTATTTGTGCATTTCCTATCAAATATTTTTGTACCAAATTAATTTTCTATGAAATTTTTTTCTACACGGTAAAAAAAGTTGTCTTAGATCAAAGGAAATTGCTTTAAAGTAAAATAATTTGTGCTTTCCTATTCACCAAGAGAATATTTTCTTGATATAGCACAAAAAATGTCTTGCCTTTTATTTTAATGTGAAACAGAAATTGTTTTATTATAAATTAGAACTAAATTAATCTAAGGCACCGTTTTCCCTGGAAGCAAAATATTACTTATATGAAGAAAATTTGCTTTGTTACAAAACAATTAAAGAAGAAAAATTAAGTTTCATTTCAAGATTAAACGTTGCGTTGAACTAAAAAGAAATATTTTAATACAAACCAAATTGTTTTAAAGTAAAACAATTTATTGAAGAAAAGAACGTGTTTTCGTTGTAGATAAATTTTTTTACCGTGTACTAAATGTTTTTCTACCCATCTCCAAATTGTCAATGTTTATTATACCTAAACTACTTTTTGGACAATTTTTGTAAGTACTTAGTTTTTTTTTAGAATTAAAAACTGCTTCTGCCAATTTACGGGCACACGATTAATGTATAATGTAATTTTTACCTATTTTCCCTTCATCTTCATTTTCATACAGGTACCTTTAATATAATACCACCCTTTTTATCAGTTTATGTCCGGTGGATTTTATTCTTTTTAAAACGTGACCACATAGAGCCTAAACCCAACTTAGGTACCGAATTTCATTAAAATCGGGCAAGTAGTTTTTGAGTTATGCACGTTGGTCGTTACAGACAGATATACAGACAGACCGACACACAGATAGACAGACAGACGGCGTGACAAAAAAGTTTCAATATCATCTGAAACGAGAAGATATTATAAAAAATTTTAAAATCGGAGCAATTTTTTTTCTTTTTGACATGGTGTGATCTAATACTGGGTGTAAGTTAAGATCATATTTTTTGAAGACTTCCTGTACGTATTCTTTTCTCGCGTTTTTAATCCAAACTCAACTTGTTCAAGCTTTTTTCTCAAAAATATACAGTTTTTTTTTTAATTCTTCATTAAAGATTCATGACATAGTTTTATACAGGTTTATAGTTAGAACATCAATGTTCAAAGGGTTTATATGAAAGTAAATATTTTAAATTAGCTCAAGCATAGCTACTACTTCATTGCATAAAAAAATCTTATACATTAATTTTTATTTTAGGAAATAGTCCATATTAATTACATAGAATTTTAACCTGAGCAAGAATTCTTTTAACAGTCTTTTCATTTGTTGCACTGCAGACTTACGTCCCCTGCTTTTTGCAAGACCAAGACTTTGCTCAGCAGTGGCGCAATCAGAAAATATGTTCAGAGGGGCTTGAATTAAAAATAAAGTTATACTTTTTCGCGATATATGCATAGGGGAGGGCTCTAGCCCGAGAGCCCATTACCTTGGATGCGCGACTGCTTACAAGAAAAATTGAGGACTCTTGTGCATATCAAAATTAAGTTTTTATGGCAATTTATTTGCAGTACCTGAATCTAATGCAAACAGCTTCAGCTACCTTTTTTTGTCGGAACAATTTTGGTTAAAAAATCAAACAAGTTTTGCTTATCGATCAATGAAAAGATCGAAAAGAAACATAACAATCCGTGACCTACGACAGCTCTTTCTGCCTTTCAGGCTGGATCAACCCTTATTAGTAGAGATGGCGCTTCTTGCGATAGTTTTTTCACTATTTACATAGCATCAGAGACAAAACTGTCTAACTAACTTCGCAAGAGTGTCACATTGACCAAGCAGTGTTCTGAGCAGTCCCATAAGGACGAAACAGTTAACTGTCAACACTTATTAGGTGTCCATTAGATCTTGGACCCCGTGAGGTTAAGCTTTTAAGCACCCACGGAAAAATATGAGAGAGACAAAAACTTCTTTTTTTTACCCGATTAGCCACGAAACTTGTTTGATTTTTTAATTCACGGGTACTAAATTTCACGTTTGTTAGGATTATTTGGCTTAAAAATCCGTTGACTGACGCTCACGTGTCTGATGAGGGGTTAAAACGCAATAAGCGTTGATCCAGCCTGAAAGGCAGAAAGAGCTGTCGTAGGTCACGGATTATTTTATTTCTTTTTATTTGTAATCGATCTTTTCATTGATCGATATGTGTATAGCAGTTATTTTTGCCTGCTGTTGTTCTGGTTTCTCTCGTATCTCGGTAGATGGCGCTTCTTGCGAAAGTTTTCTCACTATTTACATAGCATTATAGACAAAACTGTCTAACTAACTTCGCAAGAGTGTCACATTAACCAAGCAGTATTCTGAGGAGGCCCATAAGGACGAAAAAGTTAACTGTCAAGACTTATTAGGTGTCCATTAGATCTTGGACCCCCGTGAGGTTAAGCTTTCAAGCACCCACGGAAAAATATGGGAGAAACAAAAACTTCTTTTTTACTCGATTAGCCACGAAACTTGTTTGATTTTTTAATTCACGGGTACTAAATTTCACGTTTGTTAATTTTGGTTAAGTTCTTAAGTAAAGGTTTTGTTTTCTATCCCACTTGAAAATATTTTTTAATAAATCGAATCCCATCATGGTTAAATAAAAGAATCTGTGAAGCAAGCAGGACTTTTTTTCCTTTCCTTTCACAATGGTTCAGCGGCTTTCGCCTGGAGTAATTCTGAAAAGTCCTGGTATTTTTGGTCACATTTATAACTTTATTTTCCTTACAGTTACTCTAAAGGCGGGAAATTCTAAAGCACCGACGTAGAGGCGTAGGGGGTAATTTAGGTAATAAGCCTACCAAAACTGCTACTTTTCATAACAATTAATAAATTAAATAACTTAGATTAGAAGTGACTGTAGATGTACGGGCGTAAAAGGCAATTTTTAGTTCAAACAAATAAATAAGGTCTGTATTTAACTCTTTTCACAGTAAATGGCGTAGGCGCCATTGTAAATTTTATTAATAAATTAAAATTTTCTTAATAATACATTTTTTACCTTCCTAGCCCGCGTAGCAATGGCTAAGAAGGTATTGTTTTTGAGGTTTTTTTTTTGAGATAATGCCGAAAATATGTTATTTGGGTGTATTTTGACCTATCTAGCAATATCGTCATTTCATCTGTCCGTGTGTGTGTGTGTGTGTGTATGTGTGTGTGTGTGTGTCTGTCCGCAACACGATAGCTCCGAAGACGCCGCTAAACCGATTATCGTGAAATTATTAGGTAAAATAGTTTAGATTTTTACCAAAATCCATTAATGCTAATTGCTAATAACAGTTTAAAAATTGAAAATGTGCTAACTTCTTAACTGAGCCTCGGATCAATCTTTAGAACATAGTATAGAACGCTTTTTTTAAAATAATTTATGTACTTACTGAAAACTTCGTAGAAGCTTTCGTTAATGAGTTATTTACAAAAAAAAATTGTACTTCTTAGATCGGCAGTAATTAAACATTTTACTAAATAAGATACGAAAACTAATTTAAACCAGTGGCGCACCCAGGAATATGTCTTAGTGGGGGGCCGAGGCCCCTTAGGGGGGTCCGAAGCCTCATGATGTCAAATTTTAAGCTATTTTTTGTGTTTTTTTCATGAAATATGTGGAAAATATGAAAAAAAATCTAAGGCATGGTCCCCGAAGCCCCCCCCTGGGTGCGCCTATGTTTAAACATCTGCCAGAATTAATTATTAGGTAGGTATTGTCATTAGAAAAGTGGCTTAGGTTTACAAATTTTAATATTTAAAATTCAAAACCGTAAATGGGCCCCTAAAATCAGAAGTGTCAGGGGCACAACAAGAGGAAAGGAAAGTTTAACGTCGCTTCATTAATGACGCAGCAAAAAAAATGACTTTCATGACTTGATATGAATAGCAAAGTATGGAAAAACATTTCCAAACTAGTAAGCACCTTTCATTTTGAAATTTGTTTTGGAGAATTTGGCTTTTCTTTTATTCAATTCTTTTTACGGAATACAATTTTCGCGTACTTGGCTTTTTTACATGAAATGTTTTTGTTATGATTTCACTTTTTTTTAAAAGGATTTGGATTATATTAAAGTTGTAAAATAGTAAAATATGCGGAATATTGTGAAAAAATTTTGCAATGCCTTAATAAAAATGTTGAGGTTTTTCAATTTTTTCCTATGGTTTTATCATAGTTCCTATCAGCCTTCTAAAGCTGAGCTCTTTAGCGTTCGTAGAAGTGGGCAATGTTACTTTTACATAACTTTACATGTATAGGGGAGGGAAGTAAATTTTGGTGTTTTTTTTTCTATAATTTTATCATAGTTATATCAGTCTGCCAAAGCTCAGCTCTTTAGCCCTTCTGGAAGTGGGCCATGTACTTAACTTTACATGTAAAGGGAAGGGAGTAAATTAGAATTTTGGGTGTTTCTGATTTTTTCATAATTTCAATCAGTCTTCCAAATTTTAGCTTTCTGGCATGTGTGGAAGTACAGTATAATTTTGACGATCTATACATGAGTGAGTGAGTGGAAATTTCGACGTTTTTTGAAATTTCGTAACTACTTTACTACTTTATGGAAGTTCATGGAGGTGTGCAGTGCAAAATTTGATTTTCGTTGCTCATTTCGAAGTAGAGTTGTAGATAGGTCAAATATGTGCTGAAATGTTTCAAGAAAAGATGATACAGCAGTTTACGTGAACACTGTCGTGTCCCCAGATAAAGTTAGTCCTCTATTTCAAACATGACGGACTAGATACGGCACTGCTTTAAGGGATCACACTCTGGATTGCGCCGTAAAACCGACGAGCCTGTATGTAATGCGGGGGTAAAAGGGTCGAACGGGCGGTTTTACAACCCGGAACTATTATGATTGCAGCCCTTTATGGCGTCTGGGCTTCGCCAGCCTTGTGTCCTAGAAACGTGGAGTACACATGCACTTTTTGTAGGACTCTAGATAGCTACAACAGAAAAAATAGAAACCTAAATCCTAAGTTTTTGTCTAGTACTACTAAATTGTGCCCTTCATCCAACCGACCAGAAATAAATAATTTTCTGTAAAACTCTTTGTATGGAAAGTGTCACTTTCCATTCATGCAGGGCAAGTTCAATCAAAAAATGTTCCCATCTCGGGAAAAGGTCACTTTCCGCTCTCTTATATCATTTATAGTCACTCTTTTCTTTTGATAACTTTGACATTTCTATTAAAGAAAAATTGTTACTGACTGACTATAGTGTCCTTAAATAATTTGACAGTTCTTACATTACTATCAAAATATTCAAGGATACTTGTTTCCAAGGTCTTTATACTTTTACACAGGTTACCGACAGAATTTGAAACGTCATTGTATCTGACTGGCCAATGACCTAGATTAAAAAATCTACGTTACCGGGTTGCCCGAACCGAACCGTTTGTTTTATGGAAACCCGATGAAGCAGCTACAGTCGTCTAGTTAAGTTCACATCACTGGTTAAATTCTGCAGAAAACCTTTGTTAAAGTATAAAGAAAGAATTGTAGTGACCAAACATTTATTGTACATTTTGACATTAAGGCCTTTCAACATGAGATGATTAAAGGCAATAGTCTTTTTTTGCAAGGATTTTAAGCCCAATCCTAGTTACTACTTCTCTGTGCATTTTCCCTCAGACGCACCGTAACAAGGCTTAGCTAATCCATTTTTCCTCTTGATTTGTATGTCAGCAACACGGACTTAATCGCGATTAAACCCATAACGCTCTTAAGTGCCTACGGTCTACGGTGCATTTGAAGGTTATACAAGTTAGTAGCAGCACACCTCATCATACCAGAAAATACTCCTCCTTGACCGCTTTGCCGCCACGCAGTAACTATCATAGATAAAGAATTTTTGCTTCGATTCAGTCAGTTTTTATTAGATAGGCAACTCCGGCTGTTTGACAGATCATTTACTCTGTGGCGCCCACTACTGAGCTTAGTGACGAACTAAAAGTTGAGGCGGGAAATTTGAATCGCCTTTTATAATAAATTTTCTTTAATTTAAGTTTTTTTGAAATTTTTAATCAGTCAATATTTTATATAGACATACACACCAGTATTTACTAAAGGGTCTACAGTGCTAAGTGCTACAATCCTAGGTTTAAAAGTCTACATTTTGGTTAAAGGTTTAACTTATTTTTCCCGTGAATGCAATAGTTTTTAATATTTATATACATTGTTCAGCCTTGGGATATGGGTCATCTTTTTTCGTTGTAACAAAGACATTATTTCCACTCAAAGGTTATAAATAAATAAAAATAATAAAATATTTTGGTTTAACAATGGTAGCCATATTTAAACCTCCAAATGTCACTAGGAAATGTCGAATAAAAACGGTGTAAGTCAGTGTCAGCTGTCCGCTATATTTTACATGTTAATTTTTTAGACAAGTTAGCGACGATTAAACCGATGGTCGATTGTTTTAGTAAATGAGTAATTAAAAAGGGATTCTAAGATATCTTGTGCATCTACATATATAGCTTTAAGTTATTTATGTCTTATTTAGCTTTGAATATTTTTGTATGTAATTTTTTTTGTCAATCATGGATTATTTCTATTGTTTTTCGAACTTTAAACCACCCCTCAGGGGTGGTACTACAATTTGATACTATTTTTAATGGGAATCCTACGACTGCACGGACTAAGTTTCCAAAAAATGACATTTGGTTACAAAATTTTTATGTGGTTTTTCTTTATTTCTAAAGTTAATTTGAATTTATATGAGATGAAACTCACTGAGAAATAACTGAATGGAAAGAATGAAAGTCCTGCCTTCTTTAATATTTATTTATTTGCCTACGCGTTTACGACCCTGAAGATGATTTAAATAATCGAAACGCGTAGGCAAATAAATAAATATTAAAGAAGGCAGGACTTTCATTCTTTCCATTCAGTTACCATGAACCTTCTTGAGAGTAGTCTTGATTTTAATCACTGAGAAATGCTTACTATCATATTGCACATTAGGGTGAATCAAATCTTTGCAGTTATTTGACCTCTGAGTATTCAAAAAATACACTTAAACCGGTCGGTATCAAGTCTGTAGACTTGATACTTAAACCCGGTCTACAATGCTAAGTCTTAAGGTCTTAGTAAATACTGGTGACAATGTCTTTATAAGATATAAATAGATTGAAAATGATATATAAAGTGCAATAAATAAAACATTTTTTAAATTAGTTTTTATTATTATAAAAAAAGCTACAAATAAAAACTAAATTAACGACCAACTATAGATGAAATAATACATAGTCTAATTGATTGGTAAAATAAAATATAATGAAAAACCAAACAATATCTAGTATATTTAAATTTGCTTTTAACATTTCTGGTGAGTGATGAGTGAATAAATAATGACAGTTGTTCGTGAAGAGAATCATTCTCAAATGTCTACTTTTTAACAGCTTGACGAAAATCTGACGTGATTTAAAAGTACCTCCTCGTCTTGGTGGTAAGTTGTGTAGGGTATGTTTCAAAGCAGTATATACATACCTTATCAGTGGTCGCACATATCATCCACAAGCTGAACACAATAAAAAAAAAATCAACCTATAACCACGTTAATCATAGGTACTAGATTATGGTAAGATAAAGATTTAAAATTAAGGAATAAATTTATTCAAAGTACATTACGCTGCTGGGTAACCCCTCGTGTACCCATCAATTAAGCACAAATTTTGTGTTAATTTTGTATGTGTCTCCTTTTTCCTTAATATCAAAAGAAAGAGATAGACATAAAATTAACAATAAATTTGTGCTTAATTGATGGGCAAATACGGCACCTGCCAGGCATTGGAAACCTGTATTCAGAGTTCCGTAAAGTAAGCGATAAGAAGGTAAAAAGACACTACCAATACAAATTTAACCTCAAATGAGAAAATAAGAAAACTTACCTTAAAATGTCTCGGAAAACTATGCATCTTATACTCGTCTGAACTTTAGACACCACCCAGGAAAGCAACTAGAAATTCTTATTGTTTTATTTTTAAAAATTCAAAAGTTACAAATTTAACAAAATTTAATTTTAATGCGTCCCAGCAGCAAAGATTACCAAACATAAGCCAAAAAGATAGATTTAAAATGAACCCGAAATAAAATGCCGTGGAAGAGGTTTTTCTACCTGAATAAAAGGGCGACAAAAAAACCAAAACACAGATAATTCTCAAAAAAAAAATAGAATAAGGAACAACCGAGCCGAACCGCAGTGCCTCTTTTGAGCTTAGTGAGAACCTTAACCTAACGACCTGTCAAATTGCATTGAGTTTCCTAGGCATGATAACTATTGTCTCAAGATAGTTACTGAAGACAGGCAGAGCGGTACACGGGGAGAATTTTCTTGTATAGTGTGATATGTTGTTTCTCACTTATACAAAAGCATTAAGAAAAAGAAAGGACTAGTAACCACGTTAGGCTTAAAAGGTGCGCAAAAAAAAGCTAATGTTGACTAATATCGTACACTGCTCTCGACGGCTCAGAGATCGCTCCTTGCTGGAGCAGATCTCTGTGGGAGCAACTGCACACTGATCCATGATCAATACAGTACATCGAATCTGGGCCTTCCTTTGGTTGTGCTCTTATGCAGAAATTGCCATCGATGCCGCCCGCAACCAAGTGATACCACTCGCGTCCACGGTTAGCGTTGCCTATTACAGCACCTCATGTGCACTTTGAATTAGTGCGCTTAGACAACTTGGCGTTCTCGGTCGGGCGGTTTTTTTGATTGCGACGGTTTCGTAGTTACGTGAATGGCGGAAGTATCCAATTCTGATAGCACTTGCTCGCAATATTTAAAGACAACTAAATTTTCTTCTTTACCACAATGGGTGAGAATAGATTAACTGCCTTTGCAATGTTATCAATTGAGAAAAAAAATATGATTCAAGGAATTCCAAAGTTCAATGAATTGGTTATTGAAGAATTTATTTCAAAAAAAGACAAACGTCTTCAATTTTAATACAAAGCGTATGTGAAATATAAAAACTTTTTAAAGTAGCTGCCTTAAAATAAAAGTAAATGTATTTGCAGAAATCCTCAAATCAAACAAAAATTTGAACACTCATTTTTGTAACTCAGTAAGTAATACTCAAAGTGAGAAAAAAAAATATTTTTGATTAGTATTAACTTAAAATTAAATTTTTCGAGTTGAATTATTTTAAATTGGTGAGAGGGGGCATCTCCCCTCTCGGCCCCCTCGACAGTGATCTTTTACAGTATTTTTCTAATTATTTGCAAACTTTTAACTTGGCCAAAAACTAAGTAATAGTTATTGAGGCTAACCAAAAGTCCTCTCTAACGATGTATAACACGCCCCCCTTACATCAGTGGCGCACTTTTTATAGACATTTAAATAAATAAGAGGTGTGGAAAAAGCAATATTTTTTTAAATTTTCTTGAATTTTATTGCCCTACATGTCTGGTTTTAAAGCTTACTTTTAAAGCTGAAGAAATTCGATGTATATCACTCCCCCTCAGGGCAGCAGTAGATATAGCATAGACGCACCAAAAATGGTCAAATTTGGAATACACTTGAATCTTCATTTCAGACAACCATGTTGGAACAGTAGTAATACAGACACTGTAAAATTTAGGAAAATTAAAAAAAAATAGTTTTTTCCACACTTCTCATTTATTTAAATGACTATAAAAGGTGCGCCACTGACGTAAGGGGGGCTTGTTGTACATCGTTAAAGAAGACTTTTCATCAGCTTTAATAATTGTTGTCAAGTTAGAAGTTTGCGAATAATTGGGAAAATATTGGAAGAGAGCACTTTTGAAGGGGGTTAGAGGAGAGATGGCCCCACACCTACTTTAAAGAAGATCAACTAGAAAAAGTCAGTTTTAAGTTATTACTAACCGAAAATAATTTTTTACTCACTCTCATTTTTATTTACTGAGTTACAAACATGAATATTCAACATTTTTGTTGGATTTAAGGATTTCTACAAACAAATTTATTTTTATTTCAAGGCGGCTATTTAAAAAAAATATGTCTAGCTTAATAAGTATTTAACTGTACACAATGGGCTTTTAACCAAAAATATTTGTGTGTTAAGGATTAAAAATACCACAAAAAAATATAAAAAAAATATATTAAGAATTTTCCCCCTTTTTCGTACGCTAATGGAACGTGCACCACTGCGGTCAGAGGGTACTAAGGTACATTGTTGAAAAGGAAATTGCATCTTTTTGAAAAATTCTCAAGAAGATTTTTGGAAAAGTTGACTGTTTTCGAGTTATTAGCAAAAAACTTTCAAAAAGCGCGTTTAAGGTGGGGGAACCACCCCCCCTGCCAGGGTTGGGGAGCGTACGGCTCGGCTTGGCTCAGTTCGGTTCGGTTCTTAATGGTTCAGTTTGCTTCAATTCTGATACACACATTCTAGGATCCCGGGAAAAATAGCCCATAGGCAAAATTGCGATACAACGCTATTTTGTTACACCGCTGTTTTGATACTCACTTTTTCATTACATCGCTATTTTGATTGTCGCTATTTCCATCGAACAATAGCTTCATTCTTATTATAAAAAAATTATTTTATTTGAACATAACATTTATTAATTCGCGCTTTTGTTACTCGCGGTTTTGTCACTCGCGCTTTTGTTACATCGCGTATTTGTCATTCGCGCTTTGGTTACCGCGGTTTTGTTACACAGCCCAGAATTGGGCCTGTATAGGTAAATTTTTATAAGGCCACGAGGATAAAACGTCGGATAGGGTTTGCACGGTTTACCTAAAATGGTGGTAAGTTCTTCGATACGCTATATTAGGTACCTATCTCATTTTGCACCCATACCCCGTTTTATCCATTGACGTGTTTTGTTTTATCTCCTTTTCCTATAAGCAAGGCCAACAAAGTTGCGTAAACTAAGTAGGTTTCAAGTTCGATGTAAACGTAGCTTTATCCAATTTATTTTTATTCTGTCAAAGAATAACTTCAAAATAATAACATTCTTAAAAAAAAATTGTATTATAATTTAACCTTTTAAAAACTACACATTTTTTTAATGTTATTGAAGTCAGTTCTTAATGAAGAATACAATATGTCCATTTGCTAAATATTTAACTAGTTATCAAATAGGTATACCCCCTTAGTAAGAAATTTGTTCCAGAATTTACGTATGAAGCAAAAATTTTATTTATTAGTTCTAATATATTGTGCCACACTAAAAACTGTGATAGAAGCGGTTGAATACTGTTATAAATGTAAGCAATGTGATAGTCTTAAAGACACAACCCTCCAAATGTGCGCAGACAAAATTAATTCTGTTTGTATTACAGCTACCTACCGAAATTCACTTCATAAATTTCGATACAAATATACTGTAGAATGCTCTGAAGAAAAAATTCACAACTGTGAGGTGTGGACTGAAAAACCTGTAGGATACGATTTAAAAAACTGCTCAACTTGCTTTGAGAATGCTTGCAATGAAATACCCTACGGTATGGTAAGATATCGGCCATACCATAAGGTAAACGCCGAAGATTATTTTGGTCCCGAATGTTATGCTTGTGATCATTGCGAGGAGGAAAAAGAAAAAACTATACGCTGTCCCAATCTAGGATTTAATGATGTTTGCATTACACTGAAGATGTCTAAGATGGGTAAATCTAGAACCGAGAAAACCTGTGCCCCTGAAGGCGTATGTGAAGAATTTCGGGATCAACCCAAATCTGCTTGTGGAGAAGTAACAAGCTGTTCTGAATGCAACAGCACCTTGTGTAATCGCAGTGTCTCAACTACGGATTCATCATCTTTTATATTATATCATTATTGCAGTTTTTTAATTTACTTACTTACTAATTTACAACAATAAAGGTCTTCATTAAATAAGAACATGAAGTTCAAATAAAAATAGTATTGTCTGTTCAACATGAGTTTTTGGGGTTTTTTTGTATAAAATTAATGTTGAAAGCTCGGCTGAAAGTAATTGCAATTTAGCTGCTGGAAAAATTGGGTCCATGATTTATAAAATTAAACAACTAAACTGAACCAAAATTTACTTGATAAATCTCGATAAAAATCTACTCTACAATGCCATGAAGAAGAAACTCACACTAATTGTGAATTGTAGACTAAAAAATCTGAGGGGTATAATTTAAAAAACGACTTAACTTACATTCAAAATACTTCCAAAATGCTATATATGTGATCATTGTGAGGGGGAAAAAGAAACCACTATACGCTGTCCCAATCTAGGATGTACTGATGTTTGCATCACAGTGAAGATGTCTCAATTGGGATGGGTAAATCTAGAACCTAGAAAATCTGTGTCGCTGAAGGCGTATGTGAAGAATTTCGTGATCAACATAAATCTGCTTGTGGAGAAGTTACAAGCTGTTCTGAATGCAACAGCACCGTGTAATTGCAGTGTCTCAACTGCGAATTTATCATCTTTTATATCATATCATTGCATTTTTTTAATTTAGTGCCTTACTAATTTACAACAATAATAATAAATACCTTCATTAAATAAGAACATGAAGTTTAAATAAAAATAGTATTATCTGTTCAACATGAGTTTTTAAGGTTTTGTTATATGAAATTAACGTTGAAGCTCGGATGAAAGTAATTGAGACTCAGTAGTTGGAAAAACTGGGACCATAGCGAGATTTATAAAATTAAAAACTAAACCGAACCAAAATTTCCTGGATAAATCTCGATAAAAATCTACTATACAATGCTTTAAAGAAGAAACTCACATTATCTGTGAATGGTGCACTAAAAAATCTGAAGGGTATAATTTAAAAAATGACTCAACTTACGTTCAAAATATACTTCCCATAAAATACTATACGGTAGGATAATGTATGGACCCACCATCCCATTCGAAATACTTCCTATAAAATACTATACGGTAGGATAATGGACCCACCATGCCATTTTAAGAAAACGATTATGATTATTTGACTCCGAATCCTATATATGTGATCATTGCGAGGGGGAAAAAGAAACCACTAAACGCTGTCCTAATCTAGGATGTACTGATGTTTGCATCACACTGAAGATGTCTCAATTGGGTAAATCTAGAACCTAGAAAACCTGTGCCGCTGAAGGCGTATGTGAAGAATTTCGGGATCAACATCAATCTGCTTGTGGAGAATTTACAAGCCGTTCTAAATGCAACGGCACCTTGTGTGATCGCAGTGTCTCAACTGCGAATTTATCATATTTTATATCATACCATTGCATTTTTTTAATTTAGTGACTTACTAATTTATAACAATAAAGGCCTTCAATAAATAAGAACATGAAGTTTAAATAAAAATAGTATTATCTGTTCAACATGAGTTTTTGAGGTTTTGTTATATGAAATTAACGTTGAAGCTCGGATGAAAGTAATTGAAACTCAGTTGTTGGAAAAAATGGGACCATGGCGAGATTTATAAAATTAAACAACTAAACCGAACCACTATACGCTGTCCCAATCTAGGATGTACTGATGTTTGCATCACACTGAAGATGTCTCAATTTTACTAATTTACAACAAATTCATTAAATAAGAATATGGAGTTTAAATAAAAATAGTATTATTTGTTCAACATAAGTTTTTGAGGTTTTGTTATATGAAATTAACGTTGAAGCTCGGATGAAAGTAATTGAAAATCAGTTATTGGAAAAAATGGGACCATGGCGAGATTTATAAAATTAAACAACAACTAAACTGTGATGTAAACATAGTATTTATTGAAATCGATTTAACCCACATGTAAACAACAGCCACAAGGCCAATGTATAACCTAAAAAGATATAATAAAATCAGTCGCTAACTAACTCCCAAACATAGCTTAATTAATTCCGTAGCCACGCAGACCGAACCGCAGCTTTTTTTCTGTGCTCCCAAAGAGACTCGTTATTTCCACCACCACAACCCATCATATTTGATATGGCGCAGTAAAAAAGGAGAGGACAACGCTCGAAATCCGCCATGTTGGAAATTTTAGAAAAATCAAGATAGGTCAATAAATCCTGAAGATTCTTCAACGAAGAACAGCAATAGAGGTAAATTAAGCTACCAGCTTTAATCTAAACCAGCAACATCCAACTCAGATTGTGTCGAAGGTCCGAAAAAGATGAATTTTCCTGCTATCCTCCAGATGAACTTCACGGGAAATGCCGCTGAACAATGGAAATTTTGGAGAAAAAGGTTTGTAACATATTTAACTGCCACAGAATTGATTAAAAAAGATAATAAAACAAAATGTGCTCAATTGTTAACCTTAATGGGTGATGAGGGACTTCGAATTTTTAATACTTTTGAGTTTACTGATGAAACTAGAGATAATTTTGACCATCTTTTGAGTGAATTTGATAAGCATTTTTCACCAAAAAGAAATCTATCTTATGAGAGACATAAATTTTTAACCCATAAGCAAAAAAATGGACAAACTTTGGAACAATATGTGACGGAACTCAAAAATCTTTCATTAAATTGTGAATTAGGTGACTTAAGAGAAAGCCTAATTTTGTCAATCATGATTATTGGGTTACGTAATGACTCTCTGCGAGAAAAACTAATGGGCAATGATGTCAGCAAACTTCAAGACGCAATTGACATGTGCTAAGCTCATGATCAAGCACGTGACTCCAACAGAGAGATAACCAATGGTCATGGTAAGTCAGATAATAACATCGATGCAATTAATAAGAGGCATTCTTCAGCAAGTCATAGAAGTTCCACGTCTACTAGATCTTCACATTTTAATCAAAACAAAAAATTTTCCAATAATCAAAAATATTCTTCCTCTAATTTTAATTGTAAAAATTGTGGTTATGTACACCAACGAAAACAGTGTCCGGCTTTCGGAAAACAATGTATAAAATGCAAAAAACTGAACCATTTTGCAAATTTATGTCAAAATTTTGGGTCTCAAAATAGTAGATTTTATGGTAATAATTCTAATTTAAAAAAAAATCATAATAAATTTCAAAATTTTTCAAATCGTAACAATTTTAAAAGACAGGTTCATTTTGTAGAGGATCAAAATGACCTTGACAATTCTAGTTTTACAAATGATGCTGCTGATGATTTTTTATTTCTAGATTCTGTCTCGGATGTCATCAAATTGGATGGAATTGACAGCAATAGTGGGAAGTCATGGGTTCAGGAATTGGACATAAATGGAAGGAAAATAAATTTTAAAATTGATAGTGGAGCCTCTGCAAATGTAATGTCAGCTAGTATTTTGAAAAAAGTTGGATTGTTTGACATGGGTAAAATAGGTAAAACTAATATTAGGTTAAGTTCATATAGTCAACATGAATTGCCAGTAATTGGAACTTGTATATTAGATAGTTTTCATAAAAATCAAAAATATGAAATTCTTTTTTATATTGTTGACATGGATACTCCAATTTTAGGTTTAAAAACATGTGTAGCTTTAAACTTAATACAGAGAAATTGAAGTCATCGACTCAAAAACCAAAGAAAATATGTTAAATAAAAATAAAATGACACCGTCATTTTTAGATTTTTCTTTGGATAACTGTACCGCAGTTAAAAAATTAAAAAGTTCCAATCTGTAGTTAAATAAAAATAAAATGATATCGTCATTTTTAGATTTTTCTTTGGATAACTGTACCGCAGTTAAAAAATTAAAAAGTTCCAATCAGGATTTAAAATAAAATGACACCGTCATGTATAGATTTTTCTTTCAATAACTGTAACGCAGTTAAAAAAAAATAAAATTTCCAATTAGAATTTGAATAAAAGTAAAATGACACCGTCATGTATAGATTTTTCTTTTAATAACTGTACCGCAGTTAAAAAAAGAATAAAAAAAAATATATAAAATTTCCAATTAGAATTTATATAAAAGTAAAATGACATCGTCATATTTAGATTTTTCTTTCGATAACTGTAACGCAGTTAATAATTGTAAAAAAAAACTCCAACTGGTATTTAAATAAAAATTAAATGACAACGTCATGTTTAGGATTTTTTGATGTCAAAAAGCAAACTACCATCTCGGTTGATTCTAGCCAGAATGGTATGGCAGCTGTTTTGTTGCGGGAGGGTATGCTTGTGCATATGCTTCTAAAAGTTTTACTGAGACACAAAAAGATATAGCCAGATTGAGAAAGACACTGAAAGCAAGTGTTTTTTGGTGTTAATCACTTTGAACAGTATGTTTTTGGTAGATCGTTTGTGGTAGAAACGGAGGTTGGTGCTCTTGTCTCGATTATTAAAAAACCTCTTAATTCTTGTCCAGCAAGACTTCAAAGAATGCTTATTCAGTTAAAGAAGTTTGATTTTCAATTAGTATATAAGCCAGGCAGAAAGCTAATTTTGGCTGATACTTTAAGTCGTGCTTATTTAGATCAGAATTTCGATGAAAGTATAGATTTAGAGCTTGAGTCTCAAGTATATTTAGTCTCAATGCAGCTTAATACAACTCCTGAAATTAGAGAAAAACTTAAAAAAGCAACTGATACCGATTCTGAACTTATTATTAAAAGCTATATTCAGAAAGGTTGGCCAAAAAGTTATCATTTGGTTCCATCTCAGTTAAAATTTTACTATAAGTTTCGTAGTGAATTGAATATAATAGATGGTTTGGTTTTTAAAGGCCAAAGACTATATTTTACAAAAGTTGCATTATAGTCATCTTGGGATAAACAAGACAATAGCTAAGGCTAGATTATCTTTTTACTGGCTAGGCATGGTTAAACAAATAACTGACATTGTAACATCTTGTCATATTTGTCAATCCAACAAGAAATCTAATCCTTCAGAGCCCATGATTCCACACGAAATTGTGAAAATTCCATTTTTTAAAGTTGGCGTAGACTTATTTAAATTTTATGATAAATCTTATTTGTTATTGGTAGATTATTACTCAAAATTTTTCGAGGCAGTTGACCTGAATGGGGATCTTTCTAGTCAGAATGTTATAAACAATTTAAAGGGCATTTTCTCACGTTTCGGAATAGTTTCAATCTGTATCACAGATGGCGGGCCACAATTTTCAAGTTACCAGTTTAAAGAATTTGCAAAAAATTACGGTTTTGAGCACAAGTTTTCCTCACCTACCTATCCACAGAGTAATGGTCAGGTGGAGAGAACTGTCCAAACTGTGAAGAAAACTTTAATGAAATGCTTGCAAGATGGAAAGGATCCTTATTTGGCTCTTCTGGATTCGCGTAATACTCCCTTGGATGGTATACACTCCCCAGCCAATATTTTAATGAGTAGAAATTTAAAATCTTTATTGCCTCAAGTTAATAAAAACTTTGAATCTCACTTACCAAATAAAAAACAATATAATGCTTTTATAGATCAAAATCAAAGAAATCAAAAATTTTATTTTGATAAGTGAGGTACAAAAAACTTGAATGAACTTCAAAATAATTCTGAAGTTTGGTGTCAAGTTAAACCCAAAACAAAATGGCTTAGGGGTAGGGTCCTATCTATGGAGGGTATTAGAGCTTATAAAATCTTATTGCAGGATGGCAGGACGTTTGTTAGAAATAGAATTTACATTAGACCAATTAACAATGTAAAAAACAAATCAAATTTTAAGCAGACTTTGTCTAGAGATAATTTTAATAACCAAGAACAACTTAGTAATTTTTCTAATAACTTAAATAATCAAAATTTAATACCATTTCCATCAAGTTTTTCTCAAAACTTTTCTAGAAAAATATTTCAAAATCATTGTCAATCTCAGAATGAGCCTTCTGAGTTGAATAGACAAAATTTTTCAGATAGTCAAAGTTTAGCTTCTTTTCAGAATATTTCAGATTGCGAGGGTTTTTCACCTGTGGTGATGGATTTTGACGAGTTTTCGGGAGAAAACAATAATTTACCAGGTTGTTCTGGTAGGGATCAGGGAGAATGGTTTAGCGACGTAAGTTCTTCCCCCAGTGACAAAACTAGTAGTAGCTCTAGTTTTAATAGTGTTAACAGTAGTTTTAGTATTGACCAGTCTTTAGTAAATAAAAGCAATTCTGTAAATTTTAATAATAAGTTTGACAATACCATTGTAGGTTGTAATGATGTTGAAAATAGTACTCATAGCGAGAGTAGTCTCACCAAAACTTCATCTTCTTCTGAAGAGTGTTATAGCTTCGTGCCAGTAAATTTCCAAACAAAATCAGAAAGAAAAGTTAAAAGACCTTCTCGTTATGAGCAGTTGTAATGTTATAAACTCTATTTTATTTTTCAGGTTAAAAAACTAACATTTTTGTTTTCAATTAATAAAAACAACCAAATTTTTAAGATCTTTTAAAATATGTCAAAAAAAAAATCAATTATAATTACAGAATTGTAAAAATTTTAAGTCAAATGTGTTATAATTAACATGTTTCTATTTAAATTACAAAATTGTAAAAATTTTAATTCAAAATTGTTTAAGTTAAATTTTATCTACTTTAATTACATAATTAAAGTCAAAAATGTGTCAATAAATACATTTTGTATAATCTTAGGCTAAGAACTGTCTAATTATATTTTAATAATTGCTTTTTACATAAAAAGTGAACACTTATAACTCTTAAAAAAAAGGGGTAAAGGATAGGTAATATGTAAATAAAACTAAAACTACAAAGCTATTTTTAAAAAAACATGTTTATTAAAATAATTTAGAACTACAGAGCTAACTACAAAAATAAATGTTTGATGTCTTTTGTACTCAAATAAAAAATGAAATTGTCTTGAATGTAAATTGTAATAGTTGTAAAAACTGATTATTGTTGTGGAAACAAAAGTGGAATTTGGTTGTGATAACTAGAATATGACTGTAATTATAGTTTAGAAAATATGTGATATTAGATTGTAAGAAAGCGACTTAGGTTAGTGTAACTTAAATTTTAATCAAAATTCTGAATTTTAAATATGATCTAACAAAGTGACTCATAGTGAATATGGTGAGATAAACTTTAGAAAAAGAAGGATGTGATGTAAACATAGTATTTATTGAAATCGATTTAACCCACATGTAAACAACAGCCACAAGGCCAATGTATAACCTAAAAAGATATAATAAAATCAATCGCTAACTAACTCCCAAACCCGAACCAAACTTTACTTGATAAATCTCGATATAATAGTTTTTGTGTTAAGTATAATTTAAAAAAACTACTCAACATACATTCAAAATACTTGCTATAAAATACTATAGTATTATTTGGTTCTGAATGCTATGTATGTGATTATTGCGAAGAGAAAAAATAATACAATTTACGCTGTCCCCATTCAGCTATTTCTGATGTTTGCATTACACTACTCAAGATGTCTGGAACCGCGAAAACTTGTGCCCTTAAAAACGTATGTGAAGAATTTTGGGATCAATCTAAATATGCTTGTGGAGAAGTTACAAGCTGTTCTGAAGGCAACAATACTTTGTGTAATCGCAGTTTTTCATCTGCGACTTCACCATCTTTTATAATACATTAATGCATTTTTTTAATTTACTTACTGACTAATTTACTACAATAAAGGCTTAATTAAATAAAAATATGGAGAACAAATAAAAATAGAGTCTGCTTACCATGAGTTTTTGAGGTTTTGTTGTATTAATTAACGGTCACCTTATAAACTATTAACCAATAAATAACCGGGATCGTTCCCCGCCGCGGATTCTGTACTCTCTTTCTATTCAGCGGACAGACAAGCATGTTGAAGCGATTTTTGTTTTCCGTTCGCCTGGGTCTACTCGATATGCCGCGGAGTGAAGGCGTCCGTTGCTTATCATGACCACGTCGCATTCTTTCGCAGTGCAAAGACTCATGTGTTGAAATTGCGCCCATTATTCAAATAGTGTCCGGTCACAGTAAACGGCTCGGTTAGGTCGCCTGGGTTTCTTGGTAATCTGTGTGTCGGCGTATTGTTTACATTCGGTTTTAATTTTAATTATTTTGCATAACGTTCCCTGTGTAAAGCATTCCTCGGGATTCACGAAATGGTACCATGGCGAGGTCTATAATATTAAACAACAACCTAACCCCCCAGGATTCACCAGGCGCGGATCTACGGGTGAAGAAAAAAGGAAAATTTCCCCCCCCCCCAAATCTCAAACTATCTTTAGTTTTAACAGAGAATACACCTCCTGCTCATTAGATGTAGTTTTATGCAATATTTATATTTGCACCCCCCCCCCCCCAACCCAATTAAAGTTCCTACATCCGCCCCTCGATTTACTAAATAAATCTCTATACAAAATATGCTACAGAATGCTCGACAGAAGAAACTTACAAAAACTGTTTGCTTTTAGAATTCTTGCAATGAAATAAGATAAGATAAAGTAATGCATCGGCTATACCATTCCGTAAAAACCGATGATGGCTGTTTTGTACACACTATACGCTCTCCCAATCTAGGATTTTCTGATGTTTTCATGACACATGACACACACAGATTTCTGACCTCCATAAACCTAGCAAGCCCACCTCAATAAAAATTTAAAAAATGTATTCCAGAATTATGTGCTTTTTATGTGCTAATTTCGTCCACTTTTTAAAATTTTTGTGCTCCTTTGGTTTCCACGGAAATTTAAAAAAATGATTGGCGTGCTAGGTTTATATAAACCTAGCAAGCCCATACAGAAATAATCTATATTTTTATAATATTTATATGCGAAAATTAAGTGCTTTTTATGTGCTCCCGTTTGCTAAAAACAAAATATCATTTATCAAGTTTTTAAGCTTTTTTTAAAAAAAAATGTGTGGGCTGGCTAGGTTTATATAAACCTAGCAAGCCCATACAGAAATAATCAATATTTTTATAATATTTATATGCGAAAATTAAGTGCTTTTTATGTGCTCCCGTTTGCTAAAAACAAAATTTCATTTATCAAGTTTTTAAGCTTTTTTTTTAAATATGTGGGCTGGCTAGGTTTATATAAACCTAGCAAGCCCATACAGAAATAATCAATATTTTTATAATATTTATATGCGAAAATTAAGTGCTTTTTATGTGCTCCCGTTTGCTAAAAACAAAATTTCATTTATCAAGTTTTTAAGCTTTTTTTTAAAAAAAATGTTTGGGCTGGCTAGGTTTATATAAACCTAGCAAGCCCACCTCAATAAAAATAAATAAAATACATTCCAGAATTATGTGCTATTTATGTGCTAATTTCGTCCACTTTTTAAAATTTTTGTGCTTCTTTGGTTTCCACGGAAATTTAAAAAAATTATTGACGTGCTAGCTTTATATAAACCTAGCCAGCCCACACATTTAAAAAAAAAAAAAAGCTTAAAAACTTGATAAATGAAATTTTGTTTTTAGCAAACGGTAGCACATAAAAAGCACTTAATTTTCGCATATAAATATTATAAAAATATTGATTATTTCTGTATGGGCTTGCTAGCTTTATATAAAGCTAGCACGCCAATAATTTTTTTAAATTTCCGTGGAAACCCAAGGAGCACAAAAATTTTAAAAAGTGGACGAAATTAGCACATAAAGAGCACATAATTCTGGAATAAATTTTTAAAATTTTTATTGAGGTGGGCATAAAAATATTTATAATTTTTGCATTGGCTTGCTAGCTTTATATAAAGCTAGCACGTCAATCATTTTTTTAAATTTCCGTGGAAACCAAAGAAGCACAAAAATTTTAAAAAGTATACGAAATTAGCACATAAAGAGCACATAATTCTGGAATGTATTTTATTTATTTTTATTGAGGTGGGCTTGCTAGGTTTATATAAACCTAGCCAGCCCACACATTTTAAAAAAAAAGCTTAAAAACTTGATAAATGAAATTTTGTTTTTAGCAAACGGGAGCACATAAAAAGCACTTAATTTTCGCATATAAATATTATAAAAATATTGATTATTTCTGTATGGGCTTGCTAGGTTTATATAAACTTAGCCAGCCCACACATTTTAAAAAAAAAAAAGCTTAAAAACTTGATAAATGAAATTTTGTTTTTAGCAAACGGGAGCACATAAAAAGCACTTAATTTTCGCATATAAATATTATAAAAATATTGATTATTTCTGTATGGGCTTGCTAGCTTTATATAAAGCTAGCACGCCAATCATTTTTTTAAATTTCCGTGGAAACCAAAGGAGCACAAAAATTTTTAAAAGTGGACGAAATTAGTACATAAAGAGAACATAATTCTGGAATAAATTTTTTAAATTTTTATTGAGGTGGGCATAAAAATATTTATAATTTTTGCATTGGCTTGCTAGCTTTATATAAAGCTAGCACGTCAATCATTTTTTTAAATTTCCGTGGAAACCAAAGGAGCACAAAAATTTTAAAAAGTGGACGAAATTAGCACATAAAGAGCACATAATTCTGGAATGTATTTTATTTATTTTTATTGAGGTGGGCTTGCTAGGTTTATATAAACATAGCCAGCCCACACATTTTTTTTAAAAAAAAGCTTAAAAACTTGATAAATGAAATTTTGTTTTTAGCAAACGGGAGCACATAAAAAGCACTTAATTTTCGCATATAAATATTATAAAAATATTGATTATTTCTGTATGGGCTTGCTAGGTTTATATAAACCTAGCCAGCCCACACATTTTTTAAAAAAAAACTTAAAAACTTGATAAATGAAATTTTGTTTTTAGCAAACGGGAGCACATAAAAAGCACTTAATTTTCGCATATAAATATTATAAAAATATTGATTATTTCTGTATGGGCTTGCTAGCTTTATATAAAGCTAGCACGCCAATCATTTTTTTAAATTTCCGTGGAAACCAAAGGAGCACAAAAATTTTAAAAAGTGGACGAAATTAGCACATAAAGAGCACATAATTCTGGAATGTATTTTATTTATTTTTATTGAGGTGGGCTTGCTAGGTTTATATAAACCTAGCCAGCCCACACATTTTCTTTAAAAAAAAAAGGTTAAAAACTTGATAAATGGAATTTTGTTTTTAGCAAACGGGAGCACATAAAAAGCACTTAATTTTCGCATATAAATATTATAAAAATATTGATTATTTCTGTATGGGCTTGCTAGCTTTATATAAAGCTAGCACGCCAATCATTTTTTTAAATTTCCGTGGAAACCAAAGGAGCACAAAAATTTTAAAAAGTGGACGAAATTAGCACATAAAAAGCACATAATTCTGGAATACATTTTTTAAATTTTTATTGAGGTGGGCTTGCTAGGTTTATGGAGGTAGATTTCTAAATTGTTAGTGAATCTAGAACCGCGAAAACTTGTGCCCCTGAAAACGTATGTCAAGAATTTCGAGATTTCAACCTTAATCTGCTTGTGGAGAAGGTAAAAGGTGATCTAAATTTAAGAGTAGGGGAAGGTGGCGCAAGATGGGCACCCTAAGATTTGAGTACAATTAAAAAGAATATATTTTGGGTAGAATAAAACAAATAAATTTGCAAAAATTCTTCAACTTTTCTTTATATGAATAAATATAAAAAAATCTAAAACAATTTATACTTTTTCATAAAATTGAAAAAAAAACTATATACAAAAAGCCCATCTTGCCCCATCTAAACATCATGTTTCTGTATTTAATTATTCTCTCCTGAATATAGATTACGAGTAGTAGATAGGTGCCCATCTTGCCCCGCTTTCCCCTACTTTGTATATTCGCAGTTTTTCCACTACAACTTAATCATCTTTTTTATTTACATAGAATACATAAAAAAGTTCTCCAACTTAAAATTTTATTTTTGTTATACAAAACCCGGGTCCCCCCAAGCCTAAATTTTTGTAAGCATTTTTGACATATTTCATAAGTAAAAAGATAAAATAGCATAAAATACGGCATCATGGGGTCTCGAACACCCCCCCCCCCCCCCAAGGCACAATTCTGGGACGCCACTGACTATTTTCATGGGCGCAGCCAGAGGAGGGGCCACCCCAACCCCCCCAAGTCTAGGATTTTTTTTGATATTTTCCATATATTTCATGCATAAACACAAAAAATAGCATGAAATACGACACAATGAGGCCTCGCCCCCCCCCCCCCCCCCAAAGGCTTCGGGCCCCACAAGACATATTTCTTGGTGCGCCACTACTATTTTTATATATAATAAAAGGAATTTTGTGAAAACATTGTAAACAATCTGTGCTGAATAAATACAAATAAATAAATATTTTAAAGTTTTAAAGATTGATTTGTTGGTTGTCCTTCATTGCACGAAGTTGTAGATCACGAATTTGTCGCAGAAAGTTTAACAATTTTTAGTCTTGTAGAAGTTCATTTCAAACGTCGTCAATCGAGATTGCTTGAGAATTCCAAAAAGTTCAAAAATAAAAAATTTTGTGTTTGTAAATTAATAATTGTTTTTTTATTCCTGAGCATTAATAAGTCAATATTTTTTTAAGTTTTATTAGTATTTTAATTTTTTATGTTGCGCAAGCGCACTGGGACAATTAGTAAAATCTTTATTAATGACCCCTCTACGGACATTTAAAACTTTTTTTAAAAATTAAAGTAGGAAATGCAAATGAAATGGGGCGTGTTTTACTAAAAATCTTTGCAGCGGCATTATTATTTAGAAATATAGTCGAACCTCTCTAACTCGAACCTCTATAACTCGAAACCCTCTATAACTCGAACCTTTTAAGCGGTCACTTTTTACATGTATTTTAACCTATGTAACTCGAGTTTCTATAGCTCGAACTCTCCATAACTCGAACTGTTTTGGTTGTACCTTCAGGTTCGAGTTATAGAGGTTCGACTGTATATAAAAAAACTTTCTTATTAAAAACAACACCAAAACATTTTTATTTTCATTTCGCTGCATCTGGCTCTTGCCCTTCTTAAATCGTGAAATCGCCACTTCAGGTGATTGAGAACCATAGGGGAAAGGGGGGCAAAATGAGCTACGAAGGTAAAACGAGGTCCTGCAGTTTTAGGTAAACTGCGCAAGAATAAAACCTCTTAGTATTGGGTGTTTTATCCCCATGACTGGTTCAACTCTCTGCAATATGATTGGTGCCGGTCGGCTAAGCTTAAGTGGGTAGTTGCTCAACATATGATGTGCGCTGTTTATTTTAAAAATAGCTTGCGCATTTTATGACGGTAAATAGATTTTTTACAAATTTTTCAAAAGCGGTGTACCTTATATTATACCTAGTAACGTATGCCCCATTTTGCCCCATTTTTTTTTTCAAAAAATGGGCGCAAAATTCATGTAGGAGAGTCGACAGCGATGACTAGGTCGCTGTAATTCTAAATTACACAACCGCGCCACATAAAGGTACCCCATTTTACTCCGTTTGCGGGGCAAAATGGGACAAAGTCAACTTTTTACAAAAACAAAAATAAAAGTATGATGGAGTTCTAAATCGCTTATAAATGAACAGTATACCAATTTACCAATTAAAAAATTACTTTTGGAATTTGAATTTGTCAAGCACTTGATGTGCACAAGTGCGAAAGCACAGTACACCAATTGCAAAAGTCATAAAACTTGTTAAATTTGTTTATCGCGAAGATTTTTTTTATGTTCGCGAAGTGAACTTTGTTCACATTTCTTTTGAGATAAAAATCCAAAAAAATCGGTGTGTTTGAGTTTTATCATGGAAAAGTGAAATCTTGCCGCAGAGCTATGATCTCACTCAAAAAATGTTTAGAATGAGAGGTGCTTGTTATGTTACGGTTCGGGGTACGTGTAATAGTAACTAATTTTTAATATATACTAATATAAATTATGATTAAAATAAATTGTTATTTTATTATGCAAAAAACCATTTTTTTGGCATAATTTTATTATCTTTCAAAAAACAAAGAATGCCAACAAAAAATTCAAAACTAACTGACCTGTATAATATTATACAAGGAGCAGAGTGCAAAAATTAGTTCAAACAAACAGCTATGGGATGGAGCTGTTGAAATTTCATTAATTGTATTAGGAGTTTAACATGGGGGTGTTCAATCTATTTCTGTGGTTAGTAAGCGGTTAGTAATCTGTGCCTATAACTGAAAATTGAAACATAATGATAACGTAACTAGCCAACTTAATTCCTAATAAGAAACGCAATGCTGAGCATTTAATAGAAGAAATAAGCCTATAAAATTAAGTATTCCATATTGCCTCCCTTTCCCCTATACAATGAACCTCTATAACTCGAAAACAGTTCGAATTCGAAACTCGAGTTACATAGGTTAAAATACATGTAAAAAGTGCAGGGACCGCTTAAAAGTTTCGAGTTATAGAGGGGTTCGAGTTAGAGAGGTTCGACTGTACTTATTTTTACTTTTTTACTTTCCTAAAAAATACCATAATACAAGAAAGTTTAGCTCTTCCCCATATTCGAAGATCTAAGAAATTATTTACGTTCGGCAACATCGCTGATGGCAGGGCTCATAGCGTGGCGGAAGGCTAGACGTCCCTTTCCCCCCTATCGGCCGCCCTTCGGCCATACGTCACTTTACTACGCAGCAGACCGAAGAACCCAGGATCGTAAAGGCGTCTGCCACTAGGGCTAAAGAACATCGAATTCTTTAAAACTAAGATATAGACATCAAAAAAATATTTTGATAAAAATCATTTAAATCTCGGCAGAGCATCTTTCAATTTTTTGCCTATGGACAGGGTGTTAATACGCCAATCTTCAGGGGACGATTTTTTGGTGTTAAAGTTTCAATTTTTTGTTTGTTTTTTAAGTTAATTTTTTAAGATGTTACAGGGCATACATCATCAAGCATGCCAAATATCAGGAAAAAAATACAGGGTGATATTGTTTCAGGGGTCATGCCCTCCTCTTTCCCCTAGAACTTTTTTGGTAAGCCAATGGTAGATTAAGCAATATAAAATTGATTACTTGTTTTATTCAGAGACTTTTTGATCTCTGTAATTTTTTGTATCTCTAACCGTTTTCGAGAAAAAAGAGAAAAAAAGGTAAATTTGTACCCTGCTAAATGACATTAAAACTTAAAATAGTTACATTACATGATTTTACTTTCATGCGAGTTTTATGTATTTTCTGAAAAGCAATCGAAGATACGAATTATATTTTTTGTCTTTTTTCTCAAAAACGGTTAGAGATACAAAAAATTGCAAAAAATCAAACAGTTTCTAAATAAAACAAGGATTTGATTTTATATTTTTGAATTTGCCAGTTACTTACTGCAACAACATAGGCGCACCCAGGAATATGTTTTAGGGGGGGGGGGGGGGCACGATGCCTCTTGGTGGGGGGCCCGAGACCTCATGATGTCGTATTTTATACTATTTTATCTTTTTATTCATGAAATATGAGGAAAATTTCTAAAAAAATCTTGGGCTTGGGGGGGGGGGCCTGGGGCCTGGGCGCGCCAATCGCAACAAAGTTCTGGGGGAAAAGTAGTATGACCCCGGAAAAAAGATTACCCTGTAGTTTGTTCCTAATATTTCTATCTATCTAAATACACTTTCCAATTCCAGCGAACGTATTTTTGTTGATCCGTAAAATTGTCGAAAATAATATAGTCGAAAATAACGATCCGTAAAACTGTCGAAAATAAGAAAGTGAAAAATGAAATGCGCCATATAAAATGGTCGAACCGTAAAAAAATCGAATCGAAAACCCGTCGATTTTATAACGAAGCTGCAAAAAACTCCCCATGTTGCCAAGTGTACTGCTACATCATACTAGCCTAACCTAAGAGCCTATCCAAACCTAACCTGTCAGCTCCAGTTCAACGAATTTAGCCAAGAAATTTTGCTAAATGTGGCATCATGACACCTTCATTTTTGACTTTTCTACGATTCAATCTTTTGGCGTTTCGACGGTTTGATCATTCTTCCAATCGACTTAACTCCTTTTCTTCTAGGTTTCAACGTTCTTACAAATCGAATAAATTACGCTTCTTGTCTAAATTATTTTCTACTACTTCCATGGACAAAACTACGTTTCGTTAAAATTATTTTCGTCTATTTTACTTTCGATTGTTTTATTTTCGATGAAATTACGGTTTGACATTTTATTTACGACTATTTTACGTTTCGACAAAACTTTTTTCGAGGTTTATGGGACGACCCTCCTCGGATTTACGAACCAAGTACGTTTTCACACATATTGTCAGGAATGTAAATTACCCTTGACTGTGCCACTGTACCAAACCAGCTTGGAAAAACCAAACAGCGCAAAATACATGGTTTTGCAAACATCAGAAACTGGTTCCGCTTTCCTCTACATTGGTAAACAGTTGGTTGCCGCCTACCTACACAGCAGGTGATTGATGCGAAAAAAACTACTGAAAAGTGAAGAGTGGGAGTTGTAATGGTTAAGCGTGGGGATACATCAAGTAAAGATAAGGTTTTCCCTTCAAAGTGATTGGCTATGGAAAAACTGTGACATAAGAAAATGTTGTCTATGAAAGGTAATTTTATCTCTGTTTTCGTTTAGGTTTTCTTGTTTGGCTCATTAGCTAGGTGACCTGGTTCCTCCAGGCTCTTCAAAGAGGGGATAATGGATTACTTATGTCCAACCTACCGTAAATAAAAACCCAAACTTTGAGGAGACAAGTCGGTAGTCACAACTTAAACTAAAACCTATAAATTAATTGTACAGTACTAATTGTAAACAAACATAAGATTTTTCTATTTAAAGTACATTTTGCAGTTTATTATTTTGGTTAAAGTTTTTATTTTACTATTTTGGGTCTTTTTTGTTTTACAGGTCACAAGAAAAGTCTTGTAACAATTTGTAAATTGCAACATAGTTTTACTTTGAATTCATTAAAGTTTGTAAACTTTTTAAAACTGTTTTATATTTATTTTATACACAAAAGAGATCTAATACGGTACTCACGTTTAAGGGTTCGATTTAAAACAAAATCGTACCCGACATTGAGTCGATTAATGCGCCCTGATTTCGGCACTGCGTAGGAGACCAAATGAGGACGCTTTTTAAAAAACAGGTCCTCGATTTTAGAAGTTTAGTGCTGTGTCGTGCCGTATCGAACCAGGTTCTTAATGGGTTTCCTTCTTTAAGATTGTCGCCCACTTGGCCGTCACGTCACAGCCCGTCAGAATACGGATAGTATTAAAACCAAGCAAATAAAGACTACCGCATATTAGCCCGTCACGGAACGGCGAGTCCGCCGATGGAAAGGATTCCAGTTCTCCGACTCTACTCGTCAAACGACGGTTCGTGTCAGGACAGGCTGGCCAAGTGTGCGCGAAGCCGGCCATTATTTTGGCAGTTGTTGTCCGAGCGCAGAGAAAGCAGTACTTAGAAAAAAATTAAAAAATGGATGATGAAAAACTAATTTGTTTAGTGTAAAAATATAGCCAAATTTATATATTATATAAGAATTTATTTGACGACATTCTAAAATATTGAAAAAAATTCTTTTTATCTTCTTTTAAATCGTTAAATAAATGATGGAACTCTCCGAGTTTAGCGTTCCTTTGTAATGGGATGCTTCTCTTTTTCTTCTTCCTCTGTCAAAAATGCGGCCGAAACAATAACTTCTTCATCAGAACTGTTGTTTTCACACATACTGACTCTGTCATTGCTACGTGTAAACTAAAATAAAAAGATCTTCACAACAGACGACCGCGACGTGACGGTTTCCACCGTGAAAGTGGGCGAACAAGCCATCCGACTGGTAGCAACGGTTCGCGCTGTGCCGGACAAGTGGGCGACTACCTTTATAGGCAACATTTTGGAAGTGTGCCCATCCCTACGACCATGAGCAAGCAAAAACTTTTGAGCCCACGGACTGAAAACGCAACTGAAATCTGAAGGGCCAACCGTGACAATCGATTCGTTTTCCACATACACAAACAGAGCGTTTGCGCCTCCATCAACCCAATTTTCATGCGACCGTGTTCACACAGTTTACTTTTATAATGAAATCGAATTCTTGGATATGTCTCAGACAAAAATATTTAATGTAAAAAGAAGCCAAGTACGCCAAAATAGTATTTCGTAAAAATAATTGAGATAAAAGTAAAGCCAAGTTCTTCGATACAAATTTCAAAATGAATGGTTCTTACTAGATTGGATTTTTTTTTAACTTCTTTATGTTCAGTTTGGGTCCGGAACGAAATAGCGGATGGCGAGTAGTGAAATAGCGATGTAATGAAAGAACGATGTATCAAAATAGCGCTTGTAACAAAACAGCGAAATATCAAAATAGCGATGTATCACAATACCCAGACAGCACACTTCGTCCCAGGGACGTACATTTTATGTCAATTTTACGTCAGTGCGTCCCGGGACCAATTAAGTACGTACTATGTACGTACAATTGTGTACGTACATAGTACGTCCATTAGCTACGTACATTTTACGTCGGTCCTTCTCGAGACCAATAAGGTACGTACAATTTACGTACAAGTATGTACGTACATAGTACGTACACCAACTACGTACATAGTACGTACATAGTACGTACATTTTACGTTCGATTTAGAGACGCGCTTCCGAAAATTTAACAACGGAATTTGGTAATAGATGGCGTACACTAGTTAACATTTAACGGAATTGTTGTTAAGATATATTTCTTAAATATTAAATCAAGCAAGACAAGCTTAATCAAACCTGTGGAGACTTCGAGTCTCGAGGTAAAACTGGAAGATCCACTCTAACGTAGGAATGTTCAGGTAGCTGGATTATTTTAAATGAGCCCTAGTCCTTGTTAGCTCCCGCTAAATTTCGCGGTGTTTGTAAATTTTAAAACCACACAATTGAATGACGGACAGAGTGCATTTTCGCGCATTTTGGACATGCGCACCAAGAATCAGTGAAATCCTTTTTCGACCGCCTCGAGAAATGGCGTGTTAATTTACTTTCTCCAACTATTTCAAATTTCTACACTTGAAAGTGCTCGATTTTGGTGTACTGAAGCATAGAACTAGAAACTTCAGCCCTTCAGCTACGTGGTGACATCATTAGATCCAGACAGGGGCCCCTTGGAACGTGGAGAAATTGGCTGCAAACTGGTGAGTGCTTTGTCTCTGATTTCCGTTGTGTGGTGCCCACAATTAACCTATGGACCTTTTAATTATTTCGTAATTTCATATCAATATATTTATGTTTGTTCGCGCTTTCATTAATTAAAATATATACAGTCCATTGCAGTTATCGTTTTTCTTACTGCGGGCATAACAGTCCTAATCCCTAATTTGATGCCCTATGTACGTACCATGTACGTCTAGGGTACGTACATTTTAGGTACTATTATATTTAAAATGTATGTCTGAAGTCCGTACATTTTACGTTTAATTGGGCGCACCATGTACGTACTTCGTACGAGTTTTTTACGTACATTCGTCCAAAATACGACGAATGTACGTACATAGTACGTACTTCAGTACGTCCATAATACGTACAAATCGAAGAAAAATAATGGCTAAAGTTTCGTCCCTACGACGTACACATGTGGGCGTAGGCCAAAAATGTACGTACTATGTAAGTACAATGCGTCGCAAAGCTATGTACTATGTACGTACATAGTGCGTACTTGTGCTGACTGGGTAGCGACTATAAAAATAGCGACTATCAAAATAGCGACAACCAAAATAGCGATGTATCAAAATAGCGATGTTCTTTCGACTCCTTTTCTGGGATCCTAGAGGGTGTAAATCGAGGGGTGACTCGGTATTTCCTTTTGGTGTACAGGTTAGGGAAAATACCAGGAAATAATTGGGAAGTACTGGGAAATATACTAGGAAATACCGGGAAGTGCTTGGGAAATACTCAAAAATACCATTGAAATTTGAGCAAAAACTGGGAAATAACAGGAAATACCGTAGGTTTTTTGGTGTACAAAATTCGATGATCGAGCGACCCCTTGGTGTAAGTCCTTACCGAACCGAGCTGAACCGAGTCGAATCAGCATATTTCTTCAAAAGGGAAACTTCCCTGACTTGTTTCTCGGGAACCTAGAGGTTGTGAATCCGAACCGAACCGAACTGAACCGAACCGAATTTGGTTCAAACTGAACCGAACCGAATTAGGTTTAAACTGAATCGAACCGACAGGTTCAAACTGAACCGAACCGAATTCGGTTTGCTTCACTTCGGATTCACACCCTCTAGGATCCCGGGCAAAAAGTCAGGGAAGTTTCCCTTTTGATCCTGTTATTTCCCAGTTTTTGCTCAAATTTCAATGGTATTTTCGAGTATTTCCCAAGCACTTCCCGGTATTTCCTCGTATATTTCCCAGTACTTCCCAATTATTTCCTGGTATTTTCCCTAACCTGTACACCAAAAGGAAATACCGAGTAACACCTTTCGATTTACACCCTCTAGGATCCCAGACAAGGAGTCGATTTTGATTGTCGCTATTTTGATACATCGCTATTTTATTACATCGCCGTTTTGTTACATCGCCATTTTGATACTCTTTTGTTACATCGCTATTTTGATAGTCGCTATTTTATTACATCGCTATTTTGTTACATCGCTATTTCGTTACAATCGTTTTGATTGTCGCTATTTCGATACCGCTATTTTGTACATTGCTATTTCGTTCCAGAGCCGTTCAATCTAGCACTGTGCCTAAAAGTCATTTGCAGCCGTAATAGCCAAGTTTAGAAAAACATTTTCAAACGAGTAAGAAAGAACCTTTCATTTTGAAATTTGTATTGGAGAACCTGGCTTGACTTTTATCTTAAGTCTTTTTACGAAATACTATTTTCCCGTACTTGGTTTTTTTTTACATGGAATGTTTTTGTTACGATTGCACTCTCTTTATAAAGCATTTGGATAATATTTAAGTTTTAAAGTAGTAAAACATGCTGAATGTTGTTCAAAACTTTTATTAAAAATTTTAAGTTTTTTATTTTTCTTCTTATGGTTTTATCATAGTTCTTATAAGCCTTCTAAAGCTTAGCTCTCTAACGTTCCTGGAAGTGGGCAATGTTACTTTTACATAAGTTTGCATCTATAGGGCCGAGAAGTAAATTACAATTTTGGTGTTTTCGAACTTTCAAAGCTCGGCTCTCTAGCGTTTCTAACTTTACATTTATAGGGGAGGGAAGCAAATTACAATGTTAGGGTTTTTAAATTTTTTCCTATGGTTTTATCATATTTCCTATCGGTCTCAGTGCTCAGCTCTCTAGCGTTTCTGACAGTGGGCAATGTTACGTCTACATAACGTTACACGTATCGGGGAAAAGAGTTAATTAGAATTTTGGGGTTTTATGATTTTTTCCAAAGGTTTGGACATGAATTCTATCAGTTTGCCAAATTTCAGTTTTGTACATTACCGGAAGTACAGTAGAATTTTGATGATCTATAAAGTGAGTAACAATTTCGACGTTTTTTGAAATTTTGTAACTACTTTTATACTTTATGGAAGTCCATGAAACTTGTTGGAGTTGTTAATTCTATGAAGATCTACGACTGTGCAAAGTTTGAGTTTCGTAGCTCATTCTGAAGTAAAGTTTTAGATAAATCAAATATGGGCTAAAATGTTTCAAGAATCAGTTTACGAGAACTTGGCGGGGCACTATCGTGTCCCCAGGGTAGCTATTCTTGGTCTTGAACAATGTGACCATCCAAATCACACGCTTTGACCAATAGCAAACTCTGAGCGGTCGTGTGTTGTGCGAAATGACTTGTCTTGACCAATGGCATATAGTCGCCTGCTCTTCAGAGTTAGTAAATTTTACGCGTTTGAAGTGAAATCTATTCTTCTGGCCCATTCCGACTGAACATTTCTCGGTCGGATCGTAGGAGAAGCTTGCGCAATGGAGGTTTTTTCGCATAGAAGCGTGATGGCTCGGAGCTAATTTAAAGCTTGCCGTTGGCTAAAGCATGTGATGGGAACTATCACATCGTTCAAGACCCAGGATAGCTACTGTGGCATCAGAGGCGTAGCGTGGCGTAAGGGGCGCATGGGTCAAAGGCTGAGAAAGGCGCCCGTAAAAAAATCATCCATATTTATGTCTGTAGTTTACTCTGTTTTTGATTACACAGCTAATTTTCCGCACCCTCAATTTACCTTTGCTGCCACCTTACTTTGCCGGCCCTGCTTTAATTTAATAAAGTTTGGGGCGCCACTACCTTCGGGGCGGGGGGGCGAAGAACCCCCCACGCTACGCCGCTGCCTGGTATCTTTGGTCTCGGCCTATTCTGCCCGTTGCTATAGATACCGCATCGGTAAATGCTTGAAAATGTTTGTAATGGTGTTCTCTATTGTAGTGCGAATGCTTTGCCAGTTACATCCAAGCAGATTGCAGATCTAAGGGGGATTTGGGGTGCATTGCAGTTTACTGTTATAATAAACAAACCCTTCCTTTGACAAGCCAGTAGCTATTGAGGACACGTTGAAGTGTAAATAAGGAGTAAATTTGGTCCTGGTCTGGTCATTTCTGCGCCTCTATTCTTGGACACAGCACTCTTTACGGCATTAGCTGTTACGATAATTAACTGATATCATAAAAGATTACGATAATCCTATGTGGTTTTTGATGCTGAATACGAATCCGAGGTAAAAAAAGGCAGTGGTACAAAATAGCGCAGGTCATAATAGCGTAGGCCATAATAGCGCATGGCCAAAATAGCGCAGGCCAAAATAGCGTGTGGCCAAAATAGTGCAGGCCAAAATAGCACATGACCAAAATAGCGAGTGCCCAAAATAGCGCATGACTTCTTTCCCGGGATCCTAGAGGCTGTGAATCTGAACCGAACCGAACTAAACTGAACTGAACTCAACCAACATTAAAAAAAAAACTTCCATGACTTCTTTCCCGAGATCCTAGAGGGTACAAATCCAAACCGAACCGAACCGAACCAACACTTAAAAAAAAACTTTCCTGGTTTCTTTTCCGGAATCCTGGAGAATGTGAATCCGACCGAACCGAATTGAACTCAGTTCGGTTCGGTTGGGATTCACACCCTTTAGGATCCCGGGAAGGAAGTCGGGAAAGTTTATTTTTTGAAAAAATATGTTGGTTCGGTTCCGTTCGGAAAACTTTTAGGTGTAAGCATATAAATTAGGTCTAACACCTTATTCATATGGCGTAAGTATTAAAATGTACTGCCACATAAAATGCGTGGTTTGTTTGGGTTTCAAAGACCATTTTTATTTGGTAATTAAAGACTCAAATGACGCAAAAGTTGTATCAATCTAACTCATAAACTAAGTTAGCTATCCTAATACTGTCCGACCAGAATAAAATTAGGCGGAAAAGAGATGGCTTAACTCAGTCTATCTCCCTCTGTTTATAGCAATTTTGTCTTACTGAGTGGTCTTCATTTTTAGCAAATTTATCATGACCAAAATTTTAATATTACAAGAAAAAACGGTACTCGTCTGGTACGTTTAACCACATCGACTACAGCTCGTTTATAATTCACACCCTTTTATTGAGCTTCTATTATTATTATGATGGTATGACACGTCTCATACATATTTTGAAATTCAAAAAGAAACAGTGGCGTATCATTTACACTTTTTTAGTTTTTTATTAAAACTGTTCCAATTTTGAAGATGTAATGAATGGTTTTGAATTTTTGCCATTTTTAGAAAGTTTAGTTGGTATTTTTTTAGGTTTTTAGATTCGTACGCGCCTACCTAATAAAATTGGTAGGTACCTATATAATATAATAAGTATAAAAGTTTTGAAAAAATATTTCTTTTCAAGAAAAACAAAGTATGAAGTCTTCTCGCAAAAAAAATGCTTGGGAGGAGTAAAATATAAAATTAATACCTAATAATGATGAATTAAAAAATTATAGCACGCCACTGAACACAGAAAGATAGCGGTAATTGAAGCCATCTCTTTTGCGCTTCATTTTATTCTAGCCGGACAATAGATGTTCACTTAACACCTAAATTCTGCCGATCTAAGAAAAAGAACTTTAATATATAAAATAAGGGCGGCAAAATCGGGACATGTGTGGTGCTTTATTTCGCAAGAGAAAATGAAGGAATTTTCCATTTTCTGGCACGTTTGTTTGCTTGTGCCTTTCCGCTTGCTTCTTAATATTATTTGTTAAGCTTCAACGACTTCTCGAGAAAATGCGGTTTTTCGATTGCGACTTACACTCTATTTTTTTACAATCTTTATTTTTTTTTTATTAAAAAGAAACACTTAAATGGACAAGTTCCAAATAGATATTTGTGTGCCAAGAGCGTGAAGAATTAGCCCTTATAGGTATTTACAGCAAAATTTCGTGCCAAAATCATAACCTTGTTTAGTGTTGCCGCCGAAACAAGAGATTCTCGCCTCTCGTCTCGTCTCGCCCTCTGTCGACGAGACGAGAGAGATATTTCCTTTCGAATGACAGCTCAAGAGAAGAGAGAAAGACCCGGAAAAATGTACGGAAAAACCATGTAGATAAAACTTTTATATGAGTACTTCCAAAGGACTTAAGAGCAGGTAGGTAGTTAGGCCTTGGTGTCAAAGGGTTAAACATTATATTTACTGGAAAAACAAATTTTGCTCTTACTTGGAAGTTAAATATAATTGTATAATAATAAAATTTAGTATAATGTTAAAACCGGAGACCGTAACTTTCTACCTGTAAATAAATAACTAGCTAAGTTTGTTTGTTTATTATAATGCTCAAAAAATACAACTTTTATATTTTTTCTGGAAGTACAAATATTTTTTCGTAAAAACAATGTGAAACATTTACATTTTGTAGTAAATTTATTTTAATCCGGTCCTAAGATTAACTCGGAATGACCAACCATCGTTGATTTCACCGACATCAGAGACCGCCAGTCGGCTTATTTATCTGTTGGTTGGGTAACCTGTGGTATAGTTTTTGCAAAGTCACCTGAAATGCTCCTAATCGATTTCATTAATTTTTCCTTCAATCTGCCCTTCAAAAGTTATCCAAATTTATATAAAATATTCCTGGTATAATTTCAACCTTACCGACAGAGAAAAGGCACGGCTCTTTGCGGTCCGAGCACAAAGTATTTGTTTTCTGACAGAACAAGCACAGGTGGATAGACGGCACCTAATTGGTAAATTTTTTTGAGATGCGCTTTTAATTGCTTTCGGGTATGCTTTTCGGGACCCCTTTAGTCGGCAGTATGCAGAGTTAGAAAATAAATCAGTGTCGTTTCGGTAGGTGTAGGAATAGAAAGTTTTATTATCTATTTTTGTTTCTTTAGTTTACGCCATAATTAAATGAAATAATTTTCATGAGTATATCTACCGCCGCCCATGTCACTTTCTTTAAAGGATATGCCGATGGTCGGCTTTAACCTTTGTTCAACTGACTTTGCAAAAACTTTAAAAGTATCCCTACATTTTTATTTACAATTTAATATCTCAATTGCTTTGCTACCTCGTCCTCGCCGCGCCGCCGCGCCTTCGGCATGCATCAAAGGGCTATTTAATGGTTTTACCCAAGAATTTACCCAAATACAATGATTTATTGATTTATTTTTAAGAATATATGCTATTTGCAAAACACAAAACACTCTTTTATCAACGAACTCTAGGGATTTTAGGTAGAGTTTTAAATAAAGTGATGCAAAACTTTTCCATAGCTTTTATTTTATCGGCAGCAACGAGCTTTTTTATTACATGTATTATATTTACTTCTTTATTAATTGTATGTATACATATACATAGTATATCCCAGAATGGACACTTTATTTTGGAAAAAAGCAAATACCATAAATAATAAAAATTCACCTTGAAAAAACACTTTTACACAGGGTGTCTGAAAAACTTTTTGTAGCTGATATAGAATCACGAGACACGAGAGATGGGAAGATACGAGACGAGAGAAAGGCTCTCTCGAGCGATAGATTTTATCTGGCATAACCAGACGAAACGAGTAAAGCCTTTCTCTCGTCTCGTCTTGTATCACATCAACACTAACCTTGTTGGTTTTAATTTAATTTAATGCATTTAAAATGGCATCAAAGCGGGTAATTATACGCAAAATAAGTATAATATTTTTCCGCAATTATTTGTTTTATTTTTGTTTACCTTCCTTGCTCTTGAGTCTGTAGTTAAAAAATTTATTATTTAAGACAAAAATATAAAAATATGTTTAAAAGATTTTGTAAAAAAGGTTTGTGTCTGTCTGGGTGTTTGTCTGTCAGTCTTTCTATCTGTGAAACTAGCAATCATTGTTGACTAAGCAATGGGGCTAAAAATATTCTAATAAACAAAATTATCATTGTTAAGGGTACTTAATTTCTGATGAAATCTAATTGTTAAAAAGTGTTCAGGTTCTTAAAACATTACCTTTTTCATTACAGTATGAAAAATCCGAAAATTCCTATATTTATCAACAAAAACACAACAAAAATAACAACAACTAACAGTCGCCGCCATTTTGACAAACCCGTGTCTAAGTCAAAGTATAAGTAGGTTTGGTTAGGCTGCCTATCCACGGTGGATGGAATAGACCGGTGTTCGGATCTTATAAATATATCTCGAATTCCACGTCACTGGTGGTCCAGCTGATTTTTAAAAACAAAAGTGAGAAATGATATGAACAACTAATATTTTTTCATTTTTTTGTAAACTAAGGCAATTTTCCTACTATTTTTTAGTATATTCTTATAAAATAATATTTTTCAGACATACCAGTCGTTATTTTTTTTAGCCCGCTTCATTTCTCTTTACACAAAAATTAAAATTCGAAGAAAATAATGTGTTCGTTTCAGCGTCAAAAATCATCCACTGACCTACCTCTTTACTACCCAATAGTCCTCGGTTAACCTTTGATACGAAACGATCACATTCAGTTTGACTAGTAGTTTAAGTTTTGTGCAATAAAAAATAAAGCGGGCTAAAAAAAAATACCGACAATACGTCTAGAAAATTACATTTTACAAGGATGTACTAGAAAACAGTAGGAAAATGGTCTTAGTTTTTAAAAAATTCAAAAAATATTAGTTGTTCCTTTGTTCATGTCAGAGACCGCCAGTCGGCTTATTTATCTGTTGGTTGGGTAACCTGTGGTATAGTTTTTGCAAAGTCACCTGAAATGCTCCTAATCGATTTCATTAATTTTTCCTTCAATCTGCCCTTCAAAAGTTATCCAAATTTATATAAAATATTCCTGGTATAATTTCAACCTTACCGACAGAGAAAAGGCACGGCTCTTTGCGGTCCGAGCACAAAGTATTTGTTTTCTGACAGAACAAGCACAGGTGGATAGACGGCACCTAATTGGTAAATTTTTTTGAGATGCGCTTTTAATTGCTTTCGGGTATGCTTTTCGGGACCCCTTTAGTCGGCAGTATGCAGAGTTAGAAAATAAATCAGTGTCGTTTCGGTAGGTGTAGGAATAGAAAGTTTTATTATCTATTTTTGTTTCTTTAGTTTACGCCATAATTAAATGAAATAATTTTCATGAGTATATCTACCGCCGCCCATGTCACTTTCTTTAAAGGATATGCCGATGGTCGGCTTTAACCTTTGTTCAACTGACTTTGCAAAAACTTTAAAAGTATCCCTACATTTTTATTTACAATTTAATATCTCAATTGCTTTGCTACCTCGTCCTCGCCGCGCCGCCGCGCCTTCGGCATGCATCAAAGGGCTATTTAATGGTTTTACCCAAGAATTTACCCAAATACAATGATTTATTGATTTATTTTTAAGAATATATGCTATTTGCAAAACACAAAACACTCTTTTATCAACGAACTCTAGGGATTTTAGGTAGAGTTTTAAATAAAGTGATGCAAAACTTTTCCATAGCTTTTATTTTATCGGCAGCAACGAGCTTTTTTATTACATGTATTATATTTACTTCTTTATTAATTGTATGTATACATATACATAGTATATCCCAGAATGGACACTTTATTTTGGAAAAAAGCAAATACCATAAATAATAAAAATTCACCTTGAAAAAACACTTTTACACAGGGTGTCTGAAAAACTTTTTGTAGCTGATATAGAATCACGAGACACGAGAGATGGGAAGATACGAGACGAGAGAAAGGCTCTCTCGAGCGATAGATTTTATCTGGCATAACCAGACGAAACGAGTAAAGCCTTTCTCTCGTCTCGTCTTGTATCACATCAACACTAACCTTGTTGGTTTTAATTTAATTTAATGCATTTAAAATGGCATCAAAGCGGGTAATTATACGCAAAATAAGTATAATATTTTTCCGCAATTATTTGTTTTATTTTTGTTTACCTTCCTTGCTCTTGAGTCTGTAGTTAAAAAATTTATTATTTAAGACAAAAATATAAAAATATGTTTAAAAGATTTTGTAAAAAAGGTTTGTGTCTGTCTGGGTGTTTGTCTGTCAGTCTTTCTATCTGTGAAACTAGCAATCATTGTTGACTAAGCAATGGGGCTAAAAATATTCTAATAAACAAAATTATCATTGTTAAGGGTACTTAATTTCTGATGAAATCTAATTGTTAAAAAGTGTTCAGGTTCTTAAAACATTACCTTTTTCATTACAGTATGAAAAATCCGAAAATTCCTATATTTATCAACAAAAACACAACAAAAATAACAACAACTAACAGTCGCCGCCATTTTGACAAAGCCGTGTCTAAGTCAAAGTATAAGTAGGTTTGGTTAGGCTGCCTATCCACGGTGGATGGAATAGACCGGTGTTCGGATCTTATAAATATATCTCGAATTCCACGTCACTGGTGGTCCAGCTGATTTTTAAAAACAAAAGTGAGAAATGATATGAACAACTAATATTTTTTCATTTTTTTGTAAACTAAGGCAATTTTCCTACTATTTTTTAGTATATTCTTATAAAATAATATTTTTCAGACATACCAGTCGTTATTTTTTTTAGCCCGCTTCATTTCTCTTTACACAAAAATTAAAATTCGAAGAAAATAATGTGTTCGTTTCAGCGTCAAAAATCATCCACTGACCTACCTCTTTACTACCCAATAGTCCTCGGTTAACCTTTGATACGAAACGATCACATTCAGTTTGACTAGTAGTTTAAGTTTTGTGCAATAAAAAATAAAGCGGGCTAAAAAAAAATACCGACAATACGTCTAGAAAATTACATTTTACAAGGATGTACTAGAAAACAGTAGGAAAATGGTCTTAGTTTTTAAAAAATTCAAAAAATATTAGTTGTTCCTTTGTTCATGTCAGATCTAAATTTTGTTTACAAAAATCAGCTGGACCACCAATGACGTGAAAAATTCGACATATATATATAAGATCCGAACACCGGTCTATTCTATCCACCGTGCTGCCTATCAGCGCCCAACTATTTTTACCAAGTTTTCAATGGTTTGTAAAACGCATAGTGTAACAAGGCCAACACAAAAATAGAGTTCACGACCCTGAAAAAATCAGCTGTTCTCCGGGGGCTGATTTTTACATTGGGTCTTATGGGAGGTCAGACTTTTTTTATGATATTTTCAAAATGGCACTACAGATTTCGGCGAAATTTCAGTAAAATATTCTTAGACACCATCCCCATATTCCACCAAACTTTTGTAAGGATGCAACATGATTAAAATGTTAAAATCTTTAAAATTTAGCATTCCTTATTTTGAATTCAAATTACCCGCCATGTACCGCATGCCAACTGTTATATTTGACATTTATTTGACTTTGTCATCTGTGTTTGTCACATTCGCTTCTGTTTTAAATTTAATTTTAGTGTGAGCTAATGAAGCGGCTCTGAAAAATTAAGGATTGCTATACATTTAAAAAAAATTGTTCTTCAAGAATATTGTAAAAACAATCTTAAAACCGGCTTTATTTTAACAAAAAATCAAATATTCATTAGCCGTCATTCCAACTTCAATATTTTAAAGACAATCAGCTGTGTCGTGACGCAACCATCAAAAAAAATCAGCCCCGGATGTGGCGTCAACGTTTTAATAGCCCTGAATGTAACCACACTTTCTCTTTTGGTTGGTTGTAAAATCCAATCTCTAGCTGCTCTAATATCTCTGTCTATTATCTCATTAAAATATTGTGAGTAATAACATTAACACCCTGTATATAAATGGTATAATCATGGGAGTTAAAGAAGAACACGCCAAATTCTAAAAGTGTGGACGGACAAATTAGTTGTCGATCGCTTATAATAACAGTGTCTACGTGACAAACCCCATGTATAAATTGATTGTGAGTCATTTGATCTATAGAAAAGTAACACTACTATTTCTTAAATCAAGATAAATAATGTCATGACGGTTAAAGAACATTCTTTTAGATAAATTCTAGCTAGATCAACATGCTCGTTTTATAGGTGCGTAAACAAAATTACCACCATAACATATTCTTCGACCGAACCGCGATATTTTGTGATTGTCATGACCTGAAGATGTCTCCCAAAAAGATAAAAGATGGGTGGTCTACCCTCCCTGAGAATTTGCCCACAAACTTGTTTTCCATTATCTATTGTGGAAATCTCTGTGGAGGTCACTTTTTTTTGCTTATTCACATTTTAGTTTACAGAATGCCGGTCTATTTTTTAAGTGATGAATTACAGGCTGATTTTTCGTAGATAGCTTGATTTTGCTTAGACGCCCAACTTTTTCCTTTGCGAAAATTCCCAACAGAATGCGTAAATGTCAAATGTCATAAAGTAGTAACAAATTGTGTGTTTAAATTTAAAAATTTTATGATATCAACACAGGGTTGGATAGGACAGGCCGGAAACCGGGCAAATGCCCGGTGGGCCGGTACAATTTAGGGCCGGTTGGGCCGCAGGCCCGATGTACCTATTCCAAATGATTAATATTTATTTTTGTATATTTGACAAACGAACCAATTAAAACATTAAGGCCTGTGTTACTCGTTTGATTGTTACAGTTACTTTTATATTAAAATAAGTATAATGTATCAAGGAGATAATGGGGACCTATTGCAATAAAGCCAGGCACAAATTGTGCCGGGCACTATAATGACAGTTTCGCATTAAAAACTGACAGTTGATCTTTTAAAATTGACATACCAAAGTCGAATTTAGTTATCCAGTCGTTTATTTTCCGTTAATTGTGGCGTCACTATTAATTCCAGCTCTTATAATACACAATGGCCTTATTTTGAAAGAAGACAGCTGTTCTTATAATGTGAAATTGTCAATATAGTGCCCGGCACAATTTGTGCCTGGCTTTATTGCAATAGGTCCCTAAAGTGATAATGGCACTAACTTATTAATATCTTTTTACATATCCAGAAGAAAAAATCGGGAGATTAAAAAAATGTAATAAAAATATTGTCCAATTTTTTTCCTATTTCTGTTGCTGTTGTGAAATCTCTTTTAACACACTTTGTTGACTATTTTGGTGGGGATTGATCCCCCTGATCTCCCCCTTCGGTACGCCTTGCCAATATCTCATATCTTAGTTGCGAAAGATCATTTTTGGTGCTAAAATACATACAAAATCTAAGAAATCGATTGAACCAAATTAAGGAGATCATAGATAAAATTGCAGCATCAAGTCCATTATTAAAAAATTCGTTACCATATCGTCGGCGACACCGCAAAACCAAGTAACTGACAAAAATTCAAAAATTACATTTTGCGGCAATCGGTTCATTGTATTAGTGGGACGCATGTGCAAAATCTCTTAACTGACAAAAAATTCTAAATATTTTAAAATCAAAACATTTAAAACCACTCATCTGTTTTAAATCCATTTCAATAACTCAAAATTGTGAGGTTTTTAGTGCCTCCTGAAAATGTTGATTTTTGCAGTTACTTGGTTTTGCGGTTTCGCCGACGATATGAAAAATTAGCATACCTGCTCTGCCCCCTGTAGTAAAAAGAGCGCAAGTGACGAAAGTGTGATTCGGAAAAAAAACGATTTCAAAGTTTTAATTGTTCATAAGGCAGTACTACAGTTACTGCGATTTGTTTTTTTTTAAATTTTATGAGCCTTTTAACTAATGGGGACAGTGCTGTTGTATGTTGAAAATTTGTACGTTTTTTTTTAGTTTTCATTTTGTGAAAAAATTAGATATTAATTATGTTAATAGGTACTTAGTGTAGTATAGGCATATAGAATATAAAACTTTACAAAAATATCTAGAGCAGTATCACAGATATTAATAAAAAAGGAGATGTTATTTAATAACAAAACCTCAATATAATCAAAAACAAAAATAACACAATATGACTTCGATTTCTTTGCCGTAAAATTTTTGTGCTGAAGCGAGGGCCGAATAAAAAAAAATTGCCAAGGCCGGTTTGTTTGAGACCATCCAACCCTGTATCAAAATCAAAAATAAAGAAACGTTTGTCGTAGAAATTAGATGCTTTGACGGCCCAAGTAACAAAACCAAGAATGTACAAACAGCAAATTTTGTGCTATAAAAACATTGGGGCAACACCGTATTTGCTAGCAATCAGCATGGCTGTCTTTCACCGGTATTTTTTGCCTTAAAGATATTGGGGCAACCAGTTTGTGTGGCGAAATTGCCATTTTAAATAAAATATCTAATTGGCCTTCTTTTACAAACAAAAAGTATTTATAACAGAAGTTAAAATCTGATTACTGTTAAATACTACTACTAAGTCGGTTTAGAACGTTTTTCTACGCTTTCCGACGCCTATTCTCCACCTCCTTCGATTCTGCCCATCATCTTCAGCCGGGTTTTTTTTACTCTTTGATCTTTGGATTGACTGTTCGCGGTAAAAATTTTTGTCTACAATGAAAACACGTTCTTTTCTTGAATAAATTGTTTTACCTTAAAACAATTTGTTTTGAATTAAAATATTTCTTTCTGGTTCAACGCAGCGTTTAATCTTGAAATGAGACTTTATTTTTCTTATTTAATTGTTTTGTTTCAGTATACACCATTTTGTAATAAAGCAAATTGTCTTTATATAAGTAATATTTTGCTTTCAGAGAAAACGGTGCCTTAGATTATTTCTGTTCCAACTTAATAATAATAATAATAATAATAATAATAATAATAAATACATTTATTTGCAACAAAACTATACAATACATTTATATTAATAATTTAAATAAAATAAATAAATTAAAAAGTTGCAAAAAGGAGTCGAAAACAGCAGAGCTGATCAAAGTTCGACCCCTTGCTTTTTTAATTGTTACACGCATAAAAAACTTATAAATTTAATTTTAATTACCTACCTGTAAATTTAAAAAAAAAACTATATATATCTTAAAGGTACAAAAATGTTCAACTATAAAGAAGAAGTTTAACTATAAGGAAGAAGTTTGGTCACTTATCCGATTAGGAATATTAAAAAAAAAGTTATCAAAAATTCATAAAAACAAAAACAAACAAGAGAGTATGCAAAAGAAAAAAAAAGTTATTGTTGTAATAGCTCTTGTTTAATAAATCTTTTAAACGATAATTGACTTAGTGGTCTTGCTTTTTTTTGGATTGAGTTGTATAATTTACATATGTTATATTGAAAAGACCTTTAAAAAAATGTGGTGCGATGAACAGGGGTACAATCCTACCCCGCAAGCGGGAACCGAGGCCGTAGTGTTCAGAGCGGAATTTAACTTTATCATAAAGATAGTTTGGTTGTTTGTTCTTAATTATTTTATGAAAAACACATAGAGAGTGTAGCTTTCTGCGCTGTTTCATATTAATCCATTTAGTGTCCTTTAATTTGTGGCTGATAGGGTCGAATTTTCAGATTCCATAGATAAATCTTAAACAAGCTTTTTGTACTTTTTGGATTCTTTCTGTAGTTTGGGCGTCCAAACAGGGGACTTAGACAACGTCACAGAAATTGAATTGACTTAAGATTAATGAATCCGATAGTTTAATTTTAATTTTCTCCGATAAAATATGTCTGCTTGGATATAACATTTTAAGGTTACAATATGCCCTTTGGATACACTTATTTATATGATTTGTAAATCTCAAATTGTTGTCAATTAAGAGACCTAAGTTTCTTGCATTTGTTTTGATTTCTAATGGTTGATTGTTTATCTTAATTTCGAAATTTTTGTCTCTTTCTTTGCCAAAAAGCAAAACACATGATTTGGAAGCATTTATAAGTAAATTATGTTCTTCTGAGTGTTTTACCAGTCTATCTAGGTCTTCATTTACTTGTAATTGTGCTACATGACGCTGTTCTTTATTAAAGGATTTTTGACATTGTGTATCATCTGCATACGTGTTGACTTTGATATGTTGAAGGCCGCTTGTGATGTTAGATGTATAGATGCAGAAGAGGAGTGGAGATAAAATTGATCCTTGGGGTACTCCGCTTATTATATTTAGCTTCTCCGAGATTCCTTCTTCTGTCTCTACGTATTGTTGCCTATTTGAAAGAAAATTTTTAATACTAAAGGTTGCCTTTTCTGAAAAACCCAAAAAATAAAGTATTGCCAGCAGTAGCTTGTGATCTATCCTATCGAACGCTTTAGAGTAATCTAGCAAAATCAAAGCAGTTGTTCTCCCTTGATCAGTAGCCTCAATAATGTCATCTGTTACTTTAAGGAGTGCAGTAGTGCAGCTGAGCCCTGATGAAATCCTGATTGGTGAGATGGTAATATGTTGTTTTCATTCAGATGTACGCGTATTTGATTGTGCATGATCTTTTCTAATATTTTTGAAATTGTAGGTAATATACTTATTGGTCTTAAATCGTTGTAGGACTCAGCTGCAGCCTTTTTTGGCAGTGGTTTTACTTTCGCTATTTTCCAAGAATCAAGAAATACTCTCTCCAGAAGGCAAGTGTTTATTATATTCGTAAGGTAAGGTAAATTCTTTGGCAACCTAGAAGTAACATATTCAGACTTAGCAAATCGGATCCCGTAGCTAACGACTTTATAGCTAACAGGTTCTCCTTAACTACATTTTCATCCACGGAACAAAACTCAAACAGCCTCTCCATTCTTGTTTTACAGTTATTGTTATAAAAATCAATTAAATTATTATTTATGGTTGAGTTAGACGTTGACGCGTCCCAAAAAAACTTATTTATTTCTTTGGGTTTGTTTAAATGTGTTGGTATTGACTCTGTACCCTTTTTTGTGTAAATATCTAGTTCTTTCAGTTTATTCCACAGAAACTTTGGATTTGTATTTTGACTTATACAATGCTCAAAGTATAATTTTTTTTCATTGGTTATTGCTCGATTGACTTCGTTTCTAATTTGCTTGTAATATGTCCAGTCATCTGCTTTCCCTGTTCTTTTGCATTTCACAAAAGCTTTATTTTTCAGTTTAACCATTTCTTTAATTGTGTGTGTAAACCACCCTGGTTTTTTGTATTTTTGGCTTACTGTTTTTTCTGGAGCTAACACGTTGAAAATATTTAATAATAAACTATTAAAATAATCTAATTTTTGGTTTATGTCTCTTATATGAACTATATTTTCAAATGGAGCGGCTATCAAAAAATCATTTAGCAGATCCTTATCAATGCATTTGTAGTCTCTAAAAGTCACCGCCCTAGTAGCTGTCCCTCTATTTTCTTTTTTATTTTTGGAAGAAATCGAACAGTATACTGAATAGTGGTCAGATATATGGCTCGTTTCATGTGTCCCGCACATCAGCTCTGTTAGATCTTTAGGTTTTAATATATGATCAATTAAAGTGCACGAGGTGTCCGTCACCCTTGTGGGATCTTTAATAATTTGTTTAAGTTTATAATAAAACAATTTCTGTTTCATATTAAAATAAAGAGGCAAGCCATTTTTTGTGCTATATCAAGAAAATATCACAAATAATGGTACTTTAAAGCAATTTGCTCTGATCTAAGACAATTTTTTTACCGTGTTGCCATTCCAGTTTAGGGCGCCCTCCATGTCATCCGTTATGCTTCCCTATGCTTCCCTGGATTTCAATTCTTACTTTTATGGTCTCATTTCTTATGTGATCTGTAGATATTTTATTTGATCATTAAATAAGAAAATTCCGCTTAATAGGTAGAATGCCTCTATGAAATTTTAAAGAAATATCTTGAGTGGTTTAGCAGATATTTTTTAAAAAATTATAAAACTTTTTTAAAACGTATTTTTATGAGAGGTATCTACCCTGGGCTTTTGGAAATACAACTCTAAACCACCCTGTTTACATAAAGCAAACATGACTTGAATTACTCAAACGATAGGATATTTTTTTACTTGGACATGTAGGTGTGTGCATGAAAACGAATTCTTAGAGAAAACTTTTGTGGTTCGGTTCATCAAGGACAGATTTTTTAAAAAAGTTCGAAGTATTTCCTAACCAAAACTATAAAAAACTTCAAGAAAATATGTATATGTTTTTTTAAATTGGTTTTTTACATGTACAATTGGATTAGGCAAGAAAAAGAGCGCCCGTCTGGGCCATCAGTCAAGTGTATCTCGGGCCTCAATTTCAGACTGAAGCGGCCTTTTCGCAGATTTTTTATCACTCTCTTTTGACTAACGTAGAATTGCTAATTACCTACTTACCCTTTGATTTATACTAACAATCTTACATAATTTAAACTTTGGTAATTTATCATAAACATTAAGTTACACAAGCCCGCATAAGGGGCTTAGAATGGGAAAGTAAGATAATGTATGTGACAACATTTGAGTTACCTTCTTCCTTTAAAGAAGGAGAGGTTGTTCAAAACATTTAATCAAATTATAAACCTTCGGAAAGAGATTATTAGCAATTTGATGGAATTTTCTTTTGGTTTGGTTCGACTCTTACCTTTACCGCACAGCAATGACTAGAAAAGATTGTTTTCGACGAAAATGTGTTATTTGAGTGGATTGGAGGGCCCCCATAGTTTATCATAAAGGACAAGTAAAAAATCGCCTGAGATCATGTTAAAAACGGAATTATTAATAACCGCACATTATCAAAAACATCATTCTTTAAAACAAGACAAGGGCAGAATTAAAGTTCCGTATAACGTCTTTTATCAAAACCGGACAAAATCAAAAAGGACAAAATCATAAAAAGGGGTGGGGCCTAACTTGTGAAGTTCACCTAAAAAGGAGCGGTTCTAATATTGCTATGTAATTGAAGCGTCCGTCTCTGTAATTTCTTTACTGCCATGCCTAAAGAAAATGCCGTATCTACATAGGAATTGCTATAGCACATACGGCATTTTCATTAAGCAAGGCCCATCCTTAAAAAAGGTCGGGTGTTTGGCCCTACTATAGGATTTATCTGCAGTTAATTGATCAAGAGGTTTGGTTCGGTTAACAATAATTTCGACCTCTCAAAAAAAGGACAGGACAGCTAATTAAAGGAAAAAAATAAACATTTTTATTATTTTAAGTATTTTTGGATCCAAAAACAACAAAATTATTTGTTCCCGATTAAAATTTGCTGCCAAACTTCCATGAGACGCATTTGTATGAGAGGAAGAGAGACGGAACCAATATACATATAAAGAAAGGAGAGAGTTGCTCATGCTAGACCCAGTCCCTTTTTATGAATTTGTCTTTTTTGATTTGGTCCGGTTTTTATCAAAGATTTTATACTAAACTTCGATTTTGCTCTTGTCTTGTTTTGATAAATGACGTTTTTTATAATATCCGGTTATTAAGAATTCCGTTTTTGCCATTGTACTGCTATACCATCTTCATCTACGATCTCGGACGATTTTGTTTTTGTCATTTACGACGATGGGGGGGATTGGATTTGGACCGTTCTTAGCAATCTCGTCGTGACGTCTGCCCGTGTGTCTCTGTCTGTGTGTCCAAATTTTCATAAGAGTTTCATGAAAAACAGTGTTCGACACTTTTTTCTGTTTTTTGTTTCTTTTTTGGAAAGGGAGGAAGATCTTTTACTGCACACTTGAGAATTCTCTTTTTTATTTATTTTTAAAAAAATGAATAAATTATGGCTTAATGGTTTATTTCATAAAACAATTCCCGACCGGTTTCGAGCTCATTTTCAAGGGTCCATTAACGAGTCATCTAAAAGGTTTATAAATTGTCAAAAACTCAAAATATTTTAAAGAAACTAAAGCTCTAATTTGCTAAATGTAATATTGAAAGATTCACTATCAGTATTTTGGCGATTGCTCAAATGAATAGTAACAACTAATATTCGTTCAACTAAACAAACTACATAGTAGATAAAAATGTTTTAAAAAAAATAAATATACTCTTAAAATCCAAATAATTGCATAGTTTAAAACCTAAAAATTCTTTGTCAATTATTTAAAAACAAAAAACAGCTGTTTGAAACTTTTGTAGTTCAAATGCACTTAATACAATAAGGTTACTCAACCGTGAATTAAGGACACATGTTGCAATATATTAAAATACAGAGTGATAAAATAAATAAAAACAAAGATTAAAAAATTATAAATAAAAAAAAACACACACACACATTAAATAAAACAGTCAAATAATTATTATTTAAAATATTATTTGTGTGAATAATCTGATTACTTCAAATTTAAAAAAATGTATATAAGATTTTTGGGATTAATATAAATAAAAAATAAAAAATTTAAGATTCAAAAAGGTTTTGGCTGCCTCTAAGAAATATGAAGAGGACTTTTCATTCAGTTCTAATGTTGCAGTCTGCAAATTTTCCAGAGTATTTATTTTCTGAGTACTTTCGACCCTTCCTGCATGTCAAAATTGTGTTTGTGCGTCTTATCGTGATTCACGAATTGGCATGGATATATTTTTGAGAATGTACAAGCTTGGCATTTAAATTTATAAACGCCACTTTCAGGGTTGGATGGACTCAAACAAACCGGCCCTGGCAATTTTTTTTTATTCGGCCCTCGCTTCGGCACAAAAATTTTTCGGCATAGAAAACGAAGCCATATTGTGTTATTTTTATTTTTGATATTATAGAGGTTTTGTTATTAAATAACATGCTAATTTTAAAGGATGTAATTTGCATTTTGAGAAAAAAAACTTCATATAAACATATGTATGCATGTCCTAAACATCCTAACTTGTGAGATACAAGGTGTTTAAAGACTTTCAGAAAATCTCCTTTTTTATTAATATCTGTGATACTGTTGTAGATATTTTTGTAAAGTTTTATACTCTGTATGCCTATATTAACCAATAAGTACCTATTAACATAATAAATATCTAATTTTTTCACAAAATGAAAACTCAAAAAAAAAGAAAAACGTACAAAATTTCATCATCATCAAAACAGCAGTGGTTAAAAGGCTGCAAGTATTTTTTTTTCCAATTTAGGTTTTTGGTCTCGACGGATTTTCCATCATGTCCTATGTAATAAAATTTAAAAAAAAAACAAATAGCATTAACTGTAGTACTGCCTTATGAACAATTAAAACTTTGAAGTCGTTTTTTTCCGAACCACACTTTCGTCACTTGCGCCCTTTTATCTACCAGGGGCAGAGCAGGTATGCTAATTTTTCATATGGTAACGACTTTTTACAAGCTTTTTTATTTATTATTATTATTTATTTAGCTTCAGATGTTCTGTCTAACTATCTAACTAACTATCTATCAAATCTTGTGAAGCGTTTTTGACACACTTCCCATTATCCGATTTGGATGAAATTTGGTACACACATAGTGGAAGAAAAAAATATCCTCCCACCCCTACCCCCACGTCTTCTATAGAAAAATATGTTTTTGACACACTTCCCATTATCCGATTTGTATAAAATTTGGTATACACATAGTGGTCCGATGATAATATAATAAGAAAAAAATATCCTCCCACTCCTACCCCCACCCCCTTCCATAGAAAAATTTGTTTTTGACACACATCCCGCTCGATTTGGATGAAATTTAGGATACATATAGTGATCCGATGACAATACAATATTAAGAAAAAAATATCCTACCACCCCTACCCCCACCCCCTTTCATATAATAATGAGTTTTTGACACACTTCCCATCATCCGATTTGGATGAAATTTGGTATTCACATAGTGCTCCGATGACAATACAACATAAAAAAATACTCTGCCAATATATGGGCCCCTAAGCTCACACTAGGTACTATAGTTATAGTGTACGTGTGAGCTAATATAACTATAAACTCAAATTTTTGAAATCTACCCCCACCCTTAAAAAAACAAAAAACTAAAATGTATTTTGTTAAACTCCGGACTGAATTACCTTTCGTTTGATATCACACGCGCCATATTTTCACTTAAACTCTAATTTTTAAAATATACCCCCACCCTTTTTTTTTAAATAAATTAAATTGTATTTAGTTTAACTGCAGACTTAATTACCTTTCGTTTGATATCACACACGCCATATTTTTACATAAACTCTAATTTTTGAAATCTACCCCCACCCTTTTATTTGGTTTCTGTTCGGTGGATTTTGTTCATTTTTAAATGGGACCATCCCGACCCAAGACCCAGCCTAGGTACCAAATTTAATTAAAATCGGGCAAGCGGTTTTGAGTTATGCGCGTTGGTCGTTACAGACATACAGACAGACAGACAGACAGACAGACAGAGAGACAGACAGACATACAGACAGACAGACAGACGGCGCAACAAAAAAGTTTCAAAATCATCTGAAACGCAAAGATATATAAAAATTTTTGAAATCGGAGCAACTTTTTTTTTCTCGAAAAAATTAGGATCACCATAGCTCACACTACTATAGTATAGTATATGTGTGAGCTAAAATATCCTCCCACCCCTACCCCCTTCCAAAGAAAATGCGTTTTTGACACCCTTCCCATTATCCGATTTGGATGAAATTTGGTATACATATAGTGGTCCGATGACAATGCAACATTGAAAAATAAATCCTACCACTCCTACCCCCACCCCCATCTATAGAAAAATGCGTTTTTGACACACTTTCCATTATCCGATTTGGATGAAATTTGGTATACATATAATGGTCCTATGACAATACAACAATAATGCATCCAACCCTGAACACTTTTTCTTTAAGCTGAGAAGGTTCTTTTAATTTACAAAAAAATGATATCGTACCTGTGCAAGTCAGAGGCATATTTTGTTCTTGTTTCTTGTTGTGGAGGGACTGTAGCAGAACTATTATTATTATTAGAAAGTAAATTAGTCAACTTTCATTTGTTGTAAATTATCTTGCAGCATTTTTTTGATTAATATGTTATAAAATTTTATTAATAGTTTGAATTGAGAAGCCATTGTTTTTGGCGAATGTTCTTTTCTCTGGTAAAATTTGACAAAGACATTGGGACATGTAAAAGTCTGTGAACAAGACAATAAAGCTCTGAGTTTCTAAGTGCTAGAGCATGAAGAGAATAAACTGCAATCAGATGGTCAGTCTGACTAGGTTTTCAATAAACTGAAAAAAGAAAATTATTGTTATGTTGTTCAATGGTAATATCGTCGCCCAGATGCTAAAACCTCGCATCTCAAAATTTACTGATTTTAAGATACGAGTTTCTTTAAAAACATGAATTCATATTCTTACGAACATGAAATCATATTCCATCGATTTCAAAACCTAGTAACTTGATTAGGTAACAAAGAGCATGCTGAATATAAATTCCTTTCTTGCGACCTGAATAAGTCAGATGTCAAAATCTCATATTTCTCATTTCCTGAAAATTGTGGTTTTTTGAGATACAAGGTTTTAACATCTGACAAAATCAAAAAATTAAGTTTACCGTTAATTGTATTGTCTTTTTTCCATTGTAAAAACTACTTCATTGTGAAGAGAATTTAAGAAAGTCAAGAAAATATCAAGCTTAACTTCTATACCTGTCCAAAAGGAAATCACATCATCCACATATCTGTACCAAAACTTCACAATTAGAATAAATAAAAAATCCGAAAGGTTTAGTTTTTCTTTTAAAATGATATAAGTTTAATTTCTAGGTACACATTAAAATAAATTCTTCACATCGAAAGATACTAGAATACGTTTTTCTAGAATGTTTTTTCACTTTTTGTGGGCTTTTTACTCTGGTCACGTGACAACACTTTCGTCGTGCAATAGCTGATAGCCTTTTTAACTGAAAAAATGACAGAGGAACGAGGAACTTAAGATGATAAAATAAAAAATATGCTACAAAAATGTATCTTTCACAGCCCATATCTAGCCATCGCCGTATTCTGCCAGAGTTTCTAGAACAACTAGAGATTGGGTTTAACAACAAATCAAAATAACATGGAGTGGTACACCATGAAAACTTTAAAATACTGAAACTGTAGTAGGCACTGGTAGGCAGGTCAATCAAGACATTCCTTGAAAATAATACCTTCTCTAGCCATTACTACGCGGGCTAGGAAGGTAAAAAATGGCAATTACGATTACTTAACTCTGTTTAATTGAACGGAAATGTATCCTAACCTGGGCATGTCTGGCGTTGTTCATTAATTGACCAAGGTTAGGCTTACACCGAATTCGGTCTTTCAAAAGTAGAACCGTGAAGCTAATTTTAGATATCTTTAAAAAATCCTTTGCAACCCGTGCTGATACCTGACGCAGTGTCGCGATTTCTGGTGAGGTCTTCCTCACCACAGACGCCTGTTAAAATTAAGGACATTTAGCGTCTTGCAAGGGTTCTCGGAATCATGCAGGACAAATAGTCCAACTGGACCCCGAATCCAGGAGTGGTGACAAACTTTGTTTTGGATTCGTCAGTTTACCAAACCAACTTTCCCCACTGGACTAGTGAGTTTATTTTTAGAAATTAAATCAAATCAAAAATACTTATATATGCGTAACAATAATAATTTATATTCTCTTCCAATGTTTTGCCAATTCACTGCAACGATAAATTGTCTTCTTTGTCTGAAGCCCTCCTCCGCGATTTCTAAGCTAAAACAGAAACACACACTGACATTTTCGCAAGTGAAATTTATTTTATATGTAAAATGTAATATACTAGTGTGCCGCGACTTTTATTTATGATCTCAGCGACCTTGTTACTTCCGATGTGGATCTTTCTTTCGCAGAATAAGAAGACACTGCCAAAAGAATTACTAAAACGCTTAGCCTTTATTAACTCTTGAGTGGTAACTTAGTTTCATACGGCGGCTCATTTATTGCCTTGCCACGACTCAATCTTGTTTAAAATTTCATTAGTTAAGTATAGTTCTGTCATTTCAAAAAGCCACAAAAACAATATCACAAAAAACTGGCGCGTGCCACCCTAATAATGAACCGTTTTGGGATTTGCAGGAGCCTGTGCAAAAATTAAAAATTTATTTTTAAATTTTGGGAAGAATCTCTGTGTTTTAAGCACGGCTAGGTATACATAATTCTTTAAAGTTAAAGTTTCGAACATACCTTATACCATTCTATAAGTACCTAATCCCTTCCCGAAATATAACAAAGGCTTTCGAAAGGTACCACCTGCATTCTTTAATACAGGGTCAAACTCATTTTTAAAATGTTAGCGGTTAGTTTATATTACGGATTTGAATTCATATTACTCTTACTGTAACATATTCATTATTATTGTGAATAATAACAATTATAAACCTGTACATTTTAGTTTGTTTTTATAAGTAAGGATCTAATAAGTTATATTAATACTGGCATTTTGGTGGCCATTTGAAACACCACAAACAAATTTTTGGAGACCATTTGAGGACCAAGGAGGAGAAGAAGTGGTGGTCCATTAGAGTCTGCGGTTTTACAGGAACCGAACCTTAACCCTAAAAAATAAATAAATCCATGACGGAACTGACACCTTCCTAGCTAGCCTATTATCACACTTCAAGTGAAGCCATGATAATGTATTAGCCTTGAAAACAGTTTTTTGTAAATATCTCAGAAACTAAAGCTTCTACTAAGTTTTTGGTAATAACATGAACTATTCAAGAAAATATAGTCTACTACATTTCGAAAACAGTGTATTGAGACCATGCTCCGTTAAAAAGTTTTATTGACAAAAAACTGTCATTAAGATTAATGGATTTTGACCAAAATCTAATCAGCACGTAAGAGTATCGAACACTATTTTACCTGCAAATTTTATGAAAATCCGTTCAGCGGTTTAGGAGCTATCGTGTTACGGACAGAAATAATATACACACACAGACAGACATCACGACGATATTGCTAGGATAGGTCAAAATACATCCAAATAACACATTTTTGGCGTTATCTGAAATCGTCGAAAATAATACCTTCTCTCTAGCCATTGCTACGCGGGCTAGGAAGGTAAATATCCAAAGGGCAAGGCAAAACTTTTAAAAACACATTGTACGAGGAAAACTCAAGATATTATTCTTGATATTTGCAACTCTCAGTAGAAAATTACGGAAATCGTTCCAGAATATACGAACGTATTACACATTATATAGTACCTATCTATTAATGATTATTATACGCATTAAGCAGCAACTTTTATTAAACGTTTTATTTTACTTGACTATATACTATAAACAGTTCCTAGTCCGGCCCATATTTTCTTTTATTTGTTTAGGATTACTTATTGGGTTTCACATTTCAAATTTTATTATGGTTTTTTTGGTAGCTTTTTGAAACGAAAGAACTTTACATGTGTGTGCAGGGAAGTCGGAGACTACTAACGCAAAAAGCGGCTATGGTTTTCTCGTTTTATCGTTTTTTATTTAGTATTTCGGGGGGGGTTGTATATGGAAACATCAGACTACTATATCGATATCACCGATGATGTAATTATTTCCCATTTCCCCACCCTAGGCTTAAAATAGTGGGTTGGGTCAATCAAGCATTGATACACCTGGGCCAGATTAAGTCAGTGTGTGGGGCTTATCTACCAAAACAACATTAGAACTACATAGTTCAATTTTGCAAGCAGTTTTGGAAACCTTAGCGCAGATGTTTTCACCAATAATGTCTTAAAAATTTCCCTAGATCTCTCTCACTTTTAACGATTCGAGTTCATCCACCATTTTATAATTATAAAAAGAAGTGATTTCAGATTCCAAAGGCCGAGCTTCAACACGGTTGAATAGATTACTTATGAATTTTTACCTAAATTTAAAAAAAAACCAACTGCAAAAGTGGCGCGCCAATATATCAGAAAATCTTTTTCCTCGCGCAGTTAACCGAACATTAGAGAAACATAGACGGATATCAAAATTCTCTTGTAATTTCTTATCAAAAGATACCTCCAGAGAAGCATCCCCCAAGCCCTATGTGCAGTACGGCCCTTTTAATTCAGAAGGTTCTATATGACTTTTATAATTTTTCATGCAAAATAAGTTTAATACTGAATTTTTGTGCTAGTATGAAGTTTATTAATATTTACTACTATGTCGGTTTAGAATGTTTTTCTACATTGTCAGGCGCCTATTCTCCACCTCCTTAGATCTTGACAATCATCTTCTGTTAGGCTTTTTTGACTCATTGATCTTTGGATTGACTGTTGCAATTTCAGTTTAGGACTACCTCTTTTTCTGCGCCCTATTGGTTGCCATTCTAGAACCTGCTTTGGTAATCTTTCGTCGTTCATTCGCTATATGTGGTCGTACCATATCAGTTGTCTTTTAGTAATGTCATCCGTTATGCTTCCCTCGATTCCCATTCTTTCTTTTATGGTTTTATTTCTTACATGATCTATTCCATACAACTGCGTGTTTCCACCACTGTTTCATATACTTTAAAATACTGTTAAGACATCCAATAAACTTTTCTGCTTTTGCTATTTCTCTTTCCAGTTCTTTACAGTCTCTTCCTGTCTGATCAAATGTAACATCCAAGTATACATACTCATTGCATGGAGATATTGTTTGTTCATCGTCTAGTTGTAACTCACTTAATTCGTTTCCAAGACATAAGTACTGGGTCTTGTCCATGTTCACTGTTAACCCCCACTTTTGTTATTCTTCCGGTAACTTTCTCATCATATACTCCATGTCTTCTTTATCATTAGCTACAATTACTTGCTCGTCAGCAAACTGTAGTAAGTATATGGTAAATCGGTCGTTAAGTTATAGTCCCATGCCGTGTACTTTACATTTCGAGTTTTTAACGCTTCTACTAATTTATTAATATTTTCTGATTAATAAAGACACCTTTGGTATGCTTCTTAATTAATTTAATTTTGGTTATCAGATGAATGATGTATTTTGCTATAGTTAATAATTATATAACTAGGTCCTACTAAAAATTCCTAAAATCAGATACGTTCTTGGTGTTAACACGGCAGAGAGAAGTTTGGGTCCATAAAGTCGACATTTTAATGAAAAAACCATGTGTTATACATATTTTTTAAGACATACTTACACGATTTGCAAAGCAGTAAAAATAGCAGCCGTCATAGACTTTTTAACCCTCTCATTTCTCAAAAAGATGAAAAAATGGGTGAAACCTACTTTTTACTCAACGAGTAAAATGACAGGGAACCAAGGAAACTAGGTCCATGGCGCGACGAAAACGTCCACCGGTCTATAAGAAAGAAAGATATTTCGTCACAATTCAACAAGACCATTCTATCACCGTCTCCACGGCGGCGACGTCGGTTCGGAACCGAAAACAATGAGTTAACAAAGTATAAAAGGCAACTTCAAAGGCGTAAAGTCAGTCACGGACAACGGTGTTTCGGCAAAAGGCTAGTGTCCGTGGTTGACTTTAGCCCTTTAATGTTGTCTTTTATACTTTGTTAACTCATTGTTTTCGGTTCAGAACCGACGCCGGCCATGGAGTCGGAAATAGCATGGTCTGATTGAACTGTGACCAAATATCTTTCTTCCTTATAGACCTGTGTGACTTGGTCTCCTTGGTTCGCTGTCGTTTCACTCGTTAAATAAAAAATAGGTTTCACCTATTTTTTCATTCTTTTTCATTTACCTTTTATCTTGTAGTCAGTTTGATTACTAGTAAGGCAAGCCACGATGAGTATGGAAATGCCTTTTTCCGAAACGCTGGTGTCCGTGATTGACTTTACCTGTTTGAAGTTGCCTTTTATCCTCTGATTTCTGTTTTATTTGGCATTCTGTGAATCCTGCAGTTCTATTATTGCTGCTATATAAATTTTCCACTTAATTTCATATTCGTTACATTTCTATAATATGCATAAATAAATTTTCATAATTTAAACATAAACAAACGGTGCTTCAAACAATAATACAGTTTTATGTTTGGTTTTCGAAGAATTAAAATAGAGTTAATTGTGGGATCAAATGGATTAATTAACAGCATCATTGAGAAGCTATGTATCACTCCTTCTCTCTTTCTTTCTCTTTCTTTCTCTCTCTTTCTTTTCTTTCATTTTCTCCCTCTCTCTCTCTCTCTCTCTCTTTCTCGCCAAGGTGATCCCTCAACCTCAAACAAATAAACTTTTTTGTTAATTCCTATACAAAGATTGCTACAATTTCTTACATATCTCACAACGTTTTCCCAGATGTGGATTATATTTGCATGTGGGGACTAAATTCCAAGGACTTAAAAACAGCTAAGAAAAATATGTTTTCAGTATTGCTGTAGAGTATATTTTGATTTTCCATGACATTTATTTGTCTGTACACCAAAAGCTTGGGGTTTTTGGTGAACTTTTCTTGGGGGTTTTTATTTATTTCTGGGTTCAATATCCAGACCTGTGCGCCAAAACGCAGAATGGCCTCTTCTTTGCAAAAATTATGGATAAATATGATTTACCTTTCCTGATAGGGGTCTATATCCTTCTTACGAGACCTGAGATCCATTTAGTCCTTTTTTTATTTAGTCATTGAAATCTATAGACACAAATCATTCAATCCATTTCCATATTGTAGGGATTAAAACCTTTGCAATTTTTTAGTTCTAACTTGTTATTTAGCTTATAAACATCACACAAAAATACAGGAATATAGTTCTGATGAACTAAATGGTAAGTAAAGGGAATATATTCTTTTTTGTTAAAATTGAGTTGAGTATGAACAGCGATTCTTAACCAAAGCAAAAAAACTGTTGTCATTTCTAACTTTTAGAAGTTTTTCGTCTAAAGAAGTTTTAAATCCCTGCATGGGGAAGTTTTCAATACTCTCCTAGAATTGTTAGAAGACCCCGATATTGACATTGACACGTGTTATTATTATCAACTAAGAATCTTTTTAGAAGATGTCACAAGCAAACCCTGAATCAGCGTATAAGCATCGTAATAAAAATGAATTTTTATCCCTAGAGAAATTCTACAAATAAACCAAACAAACTTTTCGCCTCGGGATAAAAAGTGAGACTTTTACCACTTGATATAATAATATACTATTTTCGGCTTGGAATATGTACCTTTTTTGACTAAATAAACTAAATTTAACAAACAAAGCAGAAATTTTTCAAAGTATTATTTTTTTACAAAAATTTTGCGTTGCATTTTAGTTATTGTGCAAAATTTAGGAGCTCCGACAGCAAAAAATTATTGCATCTAAACGCACTTATTCTAAAATAAGGGAGAAAAATATAACGTCCTAGACACCATTCGTCAGGTAATAGGGTCATTCTAAAAAGCTTAAAACTTTGACAACTTTGACACCCGGGTTTTTGAAACTTCTTAAAATTTAAAACAATGTTTATTAAAAACAAAGGAATCTCAAGTTACTACTGCGTGGCCTCAGAAATAACTATATCAAGAAACAACTGTCAAAGCGTTTTAAAATGTGTCTAAATATAAATTCTTACATTACTGTACCACAGAGCAGTCACAAGTACATTAACTTACTTCAAGTACAAGTACCAAGTACATTAAGATTTGTAAAAGTACTTGAAGTACTAAGTACATTTTTTTAAATGTACTTCAAGTACCAAGTACATTGTAAAAGTACTTGATTTTCCCCAAGTCTTTTATTTTTACAATAAAAATACTTTAAGTACTTTCAATATGTCAACAAATGCCAAAAATATCACAAAAATTTCAAAATGTTAAAAAATTTCAAAAAAGTTAAAAATATTAAAAGCTTTAAAGAATATTTAAGAAGACAAAAAATTTGAAATGAACCGTCAAAATTTTTTTTCAAAATTCAAAGATGTAAAAAAATGTAAAACATGTCAAAAATTTCAAAAATTTTCAACCTGAAAGGTTTTATTTTTTGGAATATTACTGTATTTAAATATGTATTACTTATATACCTAAATCGCGTTTATTTATTTTTTCTGAACTCATCATTTTACAGACAAATGCCATAGAAAGCTAATGGAAAGAGATAATTTTATTACACAAAAAGGTGCAAAATTGACTCAGTCGCATCAAAATAGTTTTAACGTTTTATAGTTTTGCAATAGAGGTGTCACAGTTACCCCAAACTCCGGGGTACATGGGACTTACCCCATTTTTTTTTTAATATATTAAGTTTTTCTGTCTCAAATTGCATACGGTTGTTCCAAATAGATCACATTTGTGTAATCAAATATATTTGACTTTGTACTGAGACCTACAAAAAAACTCTTGAAAAATCAGGATGCAGGTACCCTACTTTGCCTTATTTCATTTTTGGTGGAGCACTTGGGGCACTTTTCTGACCGTAAATAATTTCTAAATCACTCATAGAAATTACTATTTTTATAATAGCCCACAAAACTGCTTAAAAACTTATTTAAATCAAACTAAATAAATAAGCATAACAAACGTCCAAGGAATTTTTCGAGGTGTATCTAGTCATACTAAATAAATTTTCGGGTTCTTTAAATCAACCTCCATAAAACGTAGTGCTGCAAGTAGGTGGATCCCCAAAAATCGAGTTCGGTTCGGTTCGGTTCGGTTCATTGCTACCTGCACTACCCTTAATAGATGGCATGACTGCTGTATTAGTTTCTCACACTGAATTTGAATTTCACGTTCCCCGAAATAATAAAGGTGCGTGCAAATAATTAAGCCTATAGGCATTATTCTTTGGATACTTGTGTACCTACTACCTGCTAAGTTGATAAAACACCGGACAGGTGGCAACCCTGAGGTTACCACTTGTCTTCGGCGCATTAAAGTTATATCTCACTTATATGTACATTGTACTTTAAGAACATTTTATTGTACTTGAAGTACTTTAAATGTACTTAAAGTACTTCGAATGTACTTGAAGTACTTTGAATGTACTTGTAGTACTTTGAATGTACTTGAAGTACTTATAATGTACTTGAAGTACTTTACTTGACAAAATCAAGTACATTTCCAAGTACATTGTACAATTACTGGATTGTAGATGTACTTCAAGTACAGTACTTGTAAGTTTTTGAAGTCCAATTTCAGGTACTGTACTTGAAGTACCTGACAGCGCTGCTGTATCAGTCTTACTAGGGACCTTTTGCACGCCTTCCTTTAGCTAACTTTATCCTTTATAAATGCGACATCAAATGACAGACGTTACATGATATTTACAAGCCCAATTTTGATCTTTTGCAGATACAATTTTTATTTTTGATCATTTATTTATCTTTCAAAAGCCTGTTTTGCGTTCTGTAGGCAAAATTAATTAAAAAGTTCCAAAACAGCTAGGGAAAAATAAGTGAAAAACCGCCAGGCAAATATAGGACTAGGTCTGTCTTTACTTGTGTACTTCTTATTTTTTTACGCACTTCACAAAACATTGATGACTTTTTTAATTAATGAACACTGTTAACATAAAATTAAATCTGCGGATTACCCCGCATTGGTAGCTCTTGAAATAATTGTCTGGTATCAAAAATAGTTAAAATATACCAGTGCTATCAAAACGGACGGGCCACGATCCTCCACTTTGTTGACGTCATATCCGGGGCTGATTTTTTTTGATGGTCACGTCACGACACAGCTGATTGTCTTTAAAATATTGAAGTTGGAATGACAGTTCATGAATATTTGATTTTTTTAAAAAAAAAAGCCGGATTTGATATTGTTTTTACTATATTCTTGCTGAACAATTTTTTTTTATTGTATGGTAATCCTTAATATTTCAAAGCCGCTTCATTAGCTTACACTGAAAAATTTAAAACAGAAGCAAATGTGACAAACACAGATGACAAAGTCAAATACATGTCAAAAATAACAGTTGGCATGCGGTACATGGCGGGTTATTTGAATTCAAAATAAGGAATGCGAAATCTTGAAGATTTTAACCTTTTAATCATCTTGCATCCTTACAAAAGTTTGGTGGCATATGAGGATGATATACATTACATTTTGTCATTACGTTATATGCGCGGCAATACTGTCTTTAAATAAAGAAACTAGTAACCTGCGTTATTGGAACACAAGTAAGGTCCAAAACTATCCTTTAGTAAAGGATAAGGTTCAAATCAGGTAACAGCGCATGCCTCAAATAAAATACAAGAGAAAAATGAGACATGCAAAAACCCATACGTCTAAGTCTTCACCTGTTCTTATTTCTACACTATTTCTTATTATTTATTTTTTTCGATTGAAAAGATGGAACTAGGATTTTTCAAAGTTACGGCTTACTTTTTTTTGGAAATCGATTATTTTACGATATACTATTTACAATTTTAGATTATTAAGGGATTGGAGGACAATATCATTTTATGTTATAAATTTTACCAAAAAAAAAACGATTAAATTATCTATTGTCGCTTCGAAAACGGTAAGAAATTAAATTTTGGTTAAATCAAAACAAAAGTGCTGTATTGAAAATAAAACTATATGCAGAGTTTTCAAAATATCGAGCAGGGATTAAAAACTGTAGCTTTTTTCGGAAACTTGAAGCCAGTTTGTAAACAAATAGAAAAAAATTGCTAGTTTCTTTTAGTAACTGTTTCCATCATCAAAAAAGGAAATGAAAGAAAATTTAAATTTTCTCCTAAATTTTCTAGATAGAGTTGGCGCCATTTTTTTGCTCAACACGCTTTTTTGTAAGACTTGCCTATAAAAATCAAGTGCAGGTCGAATGGGCGATAAAAAACAAATAGTTGATAAAACAACTTTTTCTCTTTCCTTTAGGTTTTTTTTTAAATTTCTGTAAAACTATTGAATTAATATCCAAAATATTCGAAAAAGGAATGGCAATAGAGCTAGCACGCAAAAAATATAGAAATGTATATCATTTTTTTAGTTCTACCCACCGATTATGTTTTGTGTATTATGTCAATTATGTTGGCATTTATTGTTGTTGAAAGGAAAAATTTACTTATTTATTATGGCACCACGTCGTTTCTTGTAAAAACGAATGCACTAGAGAAATAAAGGTCGCAATAGAAAAAGCGAAATCATTAACAGCACAGAGTAGGTTTTCGTTTTAAAGGGGCATCAGTGGCGGCCTTGACTTTCGTAACAGGTGACGCACGATTTCCCTCATTTAATTTTTTATACATACATATAAAAAATAAAAATATAATAATATGCTAATAATGTAAATCAGGTAAGTAGTAGGTTTACGATGATGCCCCTCACCGGACACTATTTCAATAATGTACGCAGCTTCAACGCCAGAAACTTTACCCTGGGAAAGCATGCGACGTTGTCATGACAATCAACGGACGCCTACACTCCGCGGCATAATGAGTAGACAGAGGTGAACAAAAAACAAAAATCGCTTCAACAATGCTTGTCTGTATGCTAGGCCCACACAAAATCCACGGCGGGGAACGCTCACGGTTTTTATCGGTTAATAGGTAATACCAACCGCTCGTTCAAATATGCTGACGCGGCGCGAAGCGGTTCCGGGACTAGTGCGGAAGAGTAACATTACCTCATAAGTGTCGGAAATAACGAGTAGGAAAAAAATTAGGACTACGCATGTAACAATTACTCCATATAGTTGCTTTGGCACTTTTCGTGCTAACGCAAAATGGCTGAAAGTACTAACTTGCTATTGGTGTCAGAACTCCACTTGTTAAACGTCTATCAAACTCATATCAAATTCAAAATGGCGGCTTAGACATCAAAAACAATATAAATTTCGAAAAATTTACAATTTTTTGCGGTTTGTTAATTTTGCCCGCCCAAATGAACCTAAGGGGTAAAAAACAACATCTTAGGTCTAATTTGAGAATTTTCACGAAAAAAACAACATGGCCACCACAAAAGAGTAGTCTCGCAATGCAAAGCATGCACGCGACATATTTTAGTCGTCTTATGGTCGTCTACGTCGGGACAAAAGCCCGCGCTTTTTACGAAAATTATACCTGCAGCAGGTCCCAGACCTCGTGGTTAGCTTCTGTAAGTAGATTCTTACACTCTTAACTTGCCTCGGTCTGGCCAGGTCAAATACGTTAGAGCATAAACATGGGGCATACCCATGCATTCTCATACAGATGCCTGAAGCCAGAACCCCCATTTAATTTTTAATGTTCCTTATACGGGTAGACAGGATTTCGGTTATTTCGCATGCGTCAGTTTTTGTGGTTTTGGAACATACTCCATTACGTCACTACAATATTTGACAATTTTCAAATATTTAGGGTTATGTCTGGTTTTTTTTTCCAATAACTAGTTGATTGGGTGAAAATTTATCAAATTGTCGTTTAAAATTGTAGTTATCCTAAAATTAATTGTGCAGATTTATTGTGGATGCCTTGAAGAGTGTTTAGAGCCTTCTATAAACCACTCTTGACTTTATTAACAAATTATAAAGAAAAATACAAGTACTTACCTATGGAATGGCACTCCCTTACTTAACCCCGCATTTTTCCACAAACGACACATGTTTTGAATTATTTCCCATTTTTCCCAGAAAAAAAATGTAAATAAACAATAAATATGGCTTCCACCCACACAGCAGCTGAGTCTCTACGTTAGAAAACACACGTATGCGCACTTTAAAATTCGCGTCCGATTCGATTTTTTGAACATGTATTTATGCTCTAACGTATTTGAGCCGGGTTCAGTATTTTACTAATTATCGCTGTAATTGGTTTTCTATTCCCCTAAAAGTATACTCGGTTTCACCAATAATGTCGCAAAAATTTCCCTAGAAATGATATACTTATAACGATTTGACATCAAGGCTGCTTCATTGTCGATTTTGTATCAAATTATTTAAAGATAGGTGCTTTTGTAAATAGTTGATGAGAGGTTTGGAAGACGGGGCCTCGACGTTGTTGGATTGTTCCCCGCAGCCAACGATAAAGACCGGCCATGGCGCGTTATAAGCAAGTCGGCGGTCACGTGGTTTTAGGAGTTCCAGCATTCTTATTGTCTTGCTTAATATATAATCTGTTTTTACACAAAAAAATAAATTGACAAAAATTTTTTGTTCTCATATAGGCAAAAATGAAAAAAAATATTTTGCTGATGTATCTGTTTATTATCGATAAAACAACTGAATCTATAAAATAAAAAAGTTATACAAAATTTATACATAATATCGTTAGTTACTTCAAATCTATACAAGTCTTTTAAAATTGTGACATATCAAACCTAAGCTTTTAGATTTTAATTTTTCTTTGAGTGTCATCATCTTTGTCTGAGTTCTTATTCAAAGATTTATTAGCAGACACTAAATCATTGTGCTTTTTAATAAAATTATTTAAAAAAACTTTACATGCCCTTTACTAATTTTTTCAAGCTTTGACTATATTTTTTCTCCACAAAAACACTCGCTAGAGTTATCTAAAGAAAAATTTTCAATATAAAACATTTCACAATAATTTATTAAAAAGAAACAAGTGATTTTGTGACTAAGTGAGAAATGGTTTTCACATTCAATGAACTGAATGTAGTGGTCGTCAATAATTTTTTGAAAAATTACCCAGCACAAAGTTTAATATATATTTCATCAATGTGTTAGTTAACTACCAACTCACGTTCTTTTAAAAGTTGTATTTTACTTTTTAAATATTGCATATTACCAGAGAGATTACTATCTGTTAACGATATTTTACAAATCAGTTTTTTAATATTGCGAGGGCGACAATAATTGACATGTATGCACTGGATGACTGGATAAACAAAGATGAAGATGAACATTAAAGTTTATCCACAATATCTTTGATTCTCAGGTGACTTACAAGATCTTATTTTTTACCATTTCTTTCCCATTGGCAACTTTTATTTAAAAAAACTGCATTAGCTCTTCAAGTGTATCGGTGCTGCCCAAAAACAAAACTCCTACTTTTCTGGCAGTTTGTTTTTTGGTATGGATACATTGTTAACATTTACAAAAAATGACAGATCCCCTCAACAAATAGAGATGCTAACAGTGATGGATTGTTGTTCAAAAATCAGGCACAGGCAGACTGTGTCACGTTCTTGGGTTAAAATCCAATTTTTGCTTATTTTAGTATTGGAACAATAAAATTTTAAAATGTTGTCAGGTCGTCAATATTTGATAAAACTTTTGATTTCTTATGAGCTTGAAGTGTTTCAAGAGTTTCCTGTATTGCAGTTTCTATTTGTTGCCTCTCGACATGAGCTAATCAAACAGTAGATACAGATTGTCCACTTAGGTATTTCGGGACATTTTCAAAAATCGTATGTACAGCAATTTCTGTTAATTTGGGTCTTTGTCTTTTAAAATTTTTTAGTTCTCCATTTACAACACACTTATCAAACCAAATAACCTGCTCGTTAGGAAAATGTTTGATGCAAACTTGTGGACGTTTTAAATTACTTAAATCATTAAGAATTTTTCACAACCAAATTTTATGCATTTGTTTATCCACTGGCAAATTAAAAGTTGACACATATTCGGTTTCAGTTTTATAGTAGGACTGACAACGAACAACACTACACGTTTGCGGCATTGTTTATCTTATAAGTATTTTCTTTATAATTTACTCATTAGCCATTAATTATTTTAATGCAGCCCATGACAATCTTTTTCGTGGGCTGCGTTATTTTAATAACTTTGATAAAATTCACATGAAATTCGTGCCCGAATTAAAAAAAAAATCGACGTAAACAAACACAAAACTGAAAACACACATGTTTTATAATGACAGCTGGTCGGGAGGCTTTCTTTTGTGACCCTCCTACGGTCACGTGATATTTCCGCGCCCGGGCCGGTCTTTCTCGAGGGCTGCGTTGTTCCCTTACTTATACTATGAAGCAGGAGCGTGTAGTGAAATTTTAGACAAGGGAAACACTTTTTTAAAACTTGCTTATTTGTATTTTTCTATCGTTTTTAGTTTTCTAGAAACTTTAATTTCTTGCTTTAGCCTGCCGTTATTTATGATACCCATTTATCTTTTCATTAAAACTTTCTAAAGAAAACTTTTTGTTAATCAAAAAACACACTATACAATCACACAACTAAATAGTTTTAACGGCCGTGACAATATCCTTTACCGAAAGCGCACTGTGAAACGCGGGCTAACGGGCGCAAACTGAATACTCGCATTGGACTGGCATGGATTGACGCCCACTATGTTTTATATAATGAAAGAAACAATTTTAACGGCCGCGTAGAGCGCGAGGTGCCAGCGGTTGTTGAAAGAGCGACAGTGCTCTCGGGTCAAATCAAGACCGCCAGTTAATGAATGCTTATTTGTTTTCTACGCGTACGCGTGCTTATATTGTTGTCGTTTCTTATATGCCCTTCTATTATATACAAATAGGTATATAATAGAACGCCCAAAATATATTGATTCTGATACTTACAGACTGGCGCTAATTACGTCACGTTTTAATAGTAAACTGTTAACAATTTATTTTTATTGTCTGATTTCTTAAGGAAAGCAATCCTTCCCTTGCTTACATGGACCGCATGCCCCTGCGATGAAGTTGTGTGCTTAATGGCCCTCCCCTTTAGTTACAATAAACTTTTAAATTTGAAAAAACCTAACTGCAAACATGACGCCCAAAAGTATCGGAAATTATTTTTCCTCTCCCAATATTAGAGAAAGATGGTAATGATGATGATTCATAGTCTATTGTGGCTCACTTTTAAGTAGTTTCTCACCACTGTAGGCCTAATCCTCCAAACAGGTCAGTGCTCAGTAGCTCAGTTCAAAGAGCGTCAGCCTGGTTAGCAGAAGGTCGCTGGTTCAAACCCAACCTGCGGTAAAATCTTTTTGTTATCTTATTTTTCTAATTTATTCCTTGCTCTTATGTCACTAAATTCTCCCCGTTATATAATTTATACCTAGGGCTCTAAGACTAACCTTTGTTGATTAATATTATTCGCAAGGAGAAGAAAAGTGGAAAAAGCCCGCTTCAGTTTGATTACCGAATCACAGAATGTTATGTGTCATATTAAATTCTGTTGTGTTCTCATCACCTTTAATAGCCTCAGTAAAAACATGTCTATCTCTAAGATTTCAATTTCTTGAAATTCGGAATCAGGTGTCAGATATAATTAAAATTTGCAATGGCGTCGCAGTCTATTGTGGGGCCTCTGTCTTTATTTATTTTAAATATGTTATTTTAGTTAGTAAGTAGAGTACTTTCAGTCAGGTTTTTTGTCAGTCTGTTATCCTTACCTTTAGTCTGCGCGGGCGCAGCAGTGCTCTGTCATGCTGTTATCTTTATAGAAGGTAACGAAAGGCGCCAATTAGAGCCGAGTAACGATTACCTCTACCGTTACAGACATATCCACCTAAAACCAACTGTATCGCGTATCAAACCAACCAAATTATAGTGATCTGTGATCCTGTGATAGGAGATTTATAGATTAGAAAGTTTGTTTTCTTTTGATTGTTTTTTACTTCCTATGTTAACAATATGGCAAAAAACTATTAAAAAAACCTGACCAAAAGCACTGTATTTAAATTTAGTTAAATTTGATAGAAATGTACATATTCCCTTTAAAGTGAGATTCCATAAGGGAAATTTCAGCATTTCAGTTGTTCACGAATAGACGGCGCTGCAAATTTAGCGGCTTCAATCTCCAATGCTATAAAAAAAAAACGTCTCGCCATCTATTCGCAAACTACCGAACCACTACTAACAGCTAGGCAGAGCGCTGGTGCGCCAGTACAGAATAAAGTTAAGAGTAACAGACTGACAAAAAGCCTGATCAAAACACCCCAGCATCTCAAGGTTTTCAAGTGTAAACTACCTACCACTACTTTTGGATTGTTATTTTACACTTGATGACCGTTAAAGATACTTACAAACCAAAGCGTCGTGTTTAAAATAAGTAATGAGAATGCAATTCCAAAACATTGATTCGCAACAGTCGAATATTTTAGAAGTATAAATAAAAACAAAGGCCCTACAATAGACCCCTGCAGTACTCCACTAACAATTTCACTTATATCTGATACCCCGATCTGACTTTCAACAAATTAAAATCTACGAGACATGTAGCTCTTTACAGAGGTTATTGAATTTGACGATAAACCAACAAAATTAATACCTAATAAATATTTTAATTTAAAATTTTTGGACCTTATTTATAAGTATGCCGTGGTAATGGAATCCAACAATTTCAAATGTTTCGCGGCCCAGCCACGCTAACTTGATAGTCTACACGGATGCGATGGTATAGTAAAAGCAAAGCCTCCCAGCCATCCCCTCGCCAGACACGCGGTTGTACGTTACCCAAAGATAAGTTAAAGAACTTTAGACAATTTGTCATAATGTCATTATATTGTCCACAACGCAACGTCTACAAAAAACAAATAGACTAGAATAAAATAGTTTAACAATGGGTGCTGCAGTTTGAATTTTAACAAAGTTTGTCTCGCGTTTTTAGTTCATTTACATCAATTAGTTGTTTAAGAGTGATGAGAAACAGATAACTGTTAATGCTGTTGTCATCCAAAGATATAATTTAAGAATTTTAGACAAATTGTCATTTGCCATTACATTATTTTCAACTTCCGAAAGAAACAAATAACCACAAATCGACTGTACAATATAGTTTACCAATGGCTGCTGAAGGTTAAGACTCAACAAACAGTTTTTTTTTCGCTTTTATTCCCTGAGCTGTTTATGCATATGTACTCATGCCAAGATAAGTCAAAGAACTTAAGACGATTTGTCATGACTAGATATATAATAGCTGGTTAACCATTGGGTGCTGCAGGTTAAGTTTCAGCAAAGTATGTTTCGCGTTTTACTGAATAAGAAATTGATCTAATTGAAATTCTTGGTGGCATAATCGCATGAATATATGGAGATACGAAAAATTGGTATTTTTTCTAATAAATCATCTCCCGTTTTCTAAATCAGAACTATACAAAAAATTACAAATTAAAAGATGACTTGGCAAGTATTACCCCAAAAGCTTTTACTAAAAGGTTAACCCAAGTCCATATCACATGAATATATGCATATTTCCAAAATGTTGTAATATGTGATGTTATTCTTTGGTTCAAACCGCGCACAACGCGAAAATGCATTTTAAGGCTGTCTATTTAAGAAAAAAAATTGTGTGTGCTTAAGGCCACACGGCAGAAGTGTAAACTTCAACAAGGCGAAATTAATAATACTGGCCTTCATCTGCATCATCATATCGCTCACTGAATGTTCCTCTCACTGTTAGTCGACTCGAGCCGACTTCACCCGAATGAGCGTTACATAGCCGAGCCTGACGGCTCAGTTCAGTTCACGACACACAAAAACTACTAAACGTGCCTAAAGAAGTTTACACTTCAAAATAGTCTCGAAAGTTGTCCTCGATAAGGTCTCTTGCAAATAAATTAATTTTAGAGCGCAAGCATAGAGAGCTGCTTGAATGTTGACAGATTAATGTATTAAGTCAAGCCTGCTAAAAGCATTTGACAAAAATCGCACAAGCTGCAGGAGTGAAACAATTCACGATAGTACACAGGAAATTTTTGGTAATTTTCTATAATATATCACGTAGATGTATTTTTCCAATTTTACAGAATACATTGGGTTTTTACACAACTGGATTTGGAAAAAAGCAATTGTCTTGTACATATTCATTTTCCGTTAAAAATTTACAAAATATTTATGTAATTTTACCAATCCTGTAATGTGATTACGTGTAATTTTTTATGGCTCTGTAAAATTACAGTAAAAAACGTTGGATACAAAGTTGCCAACGTTTTTTACTGGATTTGACAAAATACTTTTTTCAGTGAAGCAAATAGACAAAGCGTTAAAAGGATCAACTAACTCTCGAGAGAAGTAACTACTGCAATTATTCTGATTTCTTAGGTTCATTTTCTGATTTCTAAGTCAAGTTTTTATTAAAACTAAACAAGCCATATTTAAAAAATTTGGTATATTATGAAAGCCGGAATTTGAGCTTATACAAATAATTGATTTTTGTAGATGACTAATTCTATTTTGCTAAAAAGTGTTCATTACATAATTGATGAAGAGTGGGTTAATATGCGTCTTAAAGTTCCGTGTTTTAATAAACTTAAGCACAAGAAAGCCCAAGGTACTTTTTTGGTTAAAATTGGTTAAACTTAAAATTAGAAAGTAATTTTTCCCTATAGAAAATTAATAGGTTAAAAAAGAAGGAAATTTCCCGACATTTTCCCAAAGTAAAAACAAAACCTAAGGTAATTTGGAAGGAGAAAAAGATATTAACACAGTTTGTCTTGCATGTCTAAGTTACCTAGATGAGACTTTGACCAAGGTTTGGACAGTATGTCTGTGTTTAGAGAAGTTTTCAACTTCATTCTAGCCCATGTGGTTTAAAATAACTCAAAATGCCTTCTAAGGTCCCAGTTTTGTGTCTCTCAGAATAGAAAAAAAATGAAAACATTTTGAAATAAAAAAAGGAACACACTATTAATGGTTGGTCCACGTGTAAACAAATGGTGATGAATTTTATCAACTATTTTAATCATATAGGGGTAATTTTATATACATATAAAAAAAACGTGCGCCGGAAATATTTTCGTAAAATCTATGACTTTTACCTTCAAAAAATTCACGCGCCCTTCAAAACGTAAAAAAAATAGTGTTTATATGATTTGAAAAATACGAAAACTAAATTCTTGTAAATTTAAGAATTAATGTTGATGTTTGGTCATAAAAGCAATTCAGTCACATCGTTTTACAAAAGATCATTGGAATTGTCTTAGAGGTTGTTTTTACCATTATGTTTTTGCCCACAAATGCACAATGTCTAATGTCGTAGCCAAATTTTTATTTTAATTTTAAGAAAATTAAAAAAAAAATATTTATTATTTTTTTAAACCTAGAATCGACAATGTTGAAATGAAAACATTATGTAAGTTACGTTCATCACAAATGTTGATCCACGTGGATTCTATTTTACTGACCAAGATTTTACTGACCAACGAATTTTCGTATTTTTCGGTGTAAGGCCGCCTTGTTTGTAGTGAAAACAAATACTAACTTATTATTCTAAGCTGTTGCCACTTCTAAACAGCTACAGTGACCTATCACCCAGCTATAACTTAATTTTATCCCAAAAATCACCTTCGCTTAGCGTCAGTCACCAAAAATCAACTACTACCACCTTCCCTCAGTTTCTATCACCAAAAAACCAACTACTACCACCCTTTCATTCTGCCACCAAAAAACCTGCTACTACAACCTCCCCCCAGCTGTTACCACCAAAAAACTAACTACTACCAACTTCTCCTATTCCACGTCTACGATTAAAAACCATCTACTTTCACCTCCCCCTAGCTTCTACCACCAATAAGCCAATTACTACCACCTCCACCTAGCTTCAACCACCAAGAAACAAACTACTACCCCCTTTCACTAGCTTCTACTATCAAAAAAACGAACTATTATCATTCTCCCCTAGCTTTTACCGCCAAAAAATCAAAATCGCCGAGTACTACCTTGCCCTAGCTTCTATCACCAAAAAACCAACTACTAATACCTTCCCTTAGCTTGTGCCAGTAAAAAACTAACTACAACCATCTTCCCCTTGATTCTACCACCAAAAAACCAACTACTACCACTTTTCCCCAGCTTATACCACAAAAAAATTAACTACTACCACCTCGCCCTAGCTTTCACCACCAAAAAATAAACTACTGATTCCTTCCCGCTAACTAACTACCACCACCTTTCCTTAGCTTCTACCCCAAAAACTCAAGTACTTGTACTAAAAAAAATTACCTACTATCACCTGCCCCTAGCTTGTACCATAAAAAAGTCAACTACTACCACCTTAGGCAATAGTAATTCGTTTTTTGCTGGTAGAAGCCAGCGGAAGGTGGTAGTAGTTGGTTTTTTGTTGGTAGAAGCTAAGCAAAAATGGTCATAATTGGTTTTTTGGTGGTAGAAGCCAGGGCAAGTATTTGATTTTTTGTTGGTACAAGCTAGGGGAAGGTAGTAGTAGTTGGTCTTTTGCCGGTGCAAGCTAGGAAAATATGCTAGTAGTTACACAGAAGCCAGGGGAAGGTGGTGGTAGTTGATTTTTTAGTGGTGCAAGCTAGAGGAAGGTAGAAATTTTTGTTTATTTGCTGATAGAAGCTAAGCGAAAGATTCTTTCTGGTAGAAGCATATGGGAAGATGGTGATAGTTGGTTTTTTGGTGGTAGAAGCTAGGGAAATGTGAAAGTAGTTGGTTTTTTGTTGGTAGAAGCTAAGCAAAACTGGTCAAAATTGGTTTTTTGGTGGTTGAAGCTCGGGGAAGGTGGTAGTATTTGATTTTTTTGTTGGTGCAAGCTAGGAGAAGGTGGTAGTAGTTTGTTTTTTGCTAGTAGAAGCTAGAGGAAGGTGAAAGTAGTTTAGGTTTAGGTAGGTTTTCTGGTGGTAGAGGCTAGGCGATGGTGGTAGTAGTTGACTTTTTAGTGAAACAAGCTAGGGGAAGGTTTTTTTGATAGTAGAAGCTAGGGGAAGGTTGAAGTAGTTGATTTTTTGGTGGTGTAAGCTAGAGGAAGGTAACAGTAATTAATTTTTTGGTAGTACAAAATCAGGAAAGGTGGTAGTAGTGCTAATAGTTTTAGCTTTAGTATTATTTATTTTTTTAGGTAGAGAAGCTAAGGGATAGTGGTAGTAGTTCGTTTTTTGGTATACAGATATAAATAAAAACAGCCGAGAACAAAATGTCAAACTAAAATGTTTAACGGGAGGCGGCCATTTTGGATTTGTCAATAATCCGTGGTACTTGTCTTTAAAAAAATAATAATAAATTAAGAATCTATATTTTTTAAACTGTTCTAAGAAATTTGGTAGGTGCTTAATTGACAAACCGTTTCTTAATTGATATTTTTATTTAAATTATTTGATTTATATTGTAACATAATTTACTAAATAAAATCCTTATTATAATTAATTAATAGCCGGAGTAGGTAATTATTTTTTTTATTGTTATGGGGTCGGCCTTTTTTTTGTGTTCAGCCGAACATACATCTTAAGGCAATATGTAAATATTTTTTAGCCTGTAATTTTATGCAAGTATAGTATATACTGCAACGTAAAAAGACTTAAAAAGCTAACCTCTGACCTCTATGATGCCTTTAATAAATTAAAAACGTGTAGACCTTTTGTTTTGAAAGGTTGTTTACAGTATGCATATAGTAAACAATACGTTACAAAGTAGGTCTTTTAAGTACTCAATGGCGCAGTAGTATTGCAGGTCCGTGTTTACACCATCCAATTTAAGTTGAATTGTATTTCATGGAGTTATAGCACGATGGATATAAATAAAATCGGGTGGCGGAACAAAGGTCGAAAGACAAAAGATTGAAAGACAAAAGATCGAATACAAAAGATCGAAAAACAAAAGATCGAAAAGCCAAAAGATCGAAATACAAAAGTTCGAAAATTCAAAAGATCGAAACCACAAAAGATTGAAAAACAAAAGATCAAAAAGGCAAAAGCTCGAAAATCTAAAAGATCGAAAAACAAAAAGTTGAAAGACAAAATATCTAAAATACAGAAGATTTTTCAATCGTACAAAAGATCGAAAGATCAAAATAGCGCGTTTCAAAATATCGCTATTACATGGTTTGACTAAGGGGGCTCTTTCTAACATATATAACAAAAAAAACTTTTTTTATTTCCTTTCCGGGATCCTAGAAGGTGTGTAACCAAACCGAACCGGTTCGACTAGGGGGTCTCTTTCTAACATATTTAAAAAAATAACTTTTGTGACGTGTTTCCCGGAATCCTACAGGGTGTAAAGCCAAATCGAAACAAACCGGTTGGGCTGGGTTCGGTTTGGTTAAACATCCGCTAGGATCCCGGAAAAAAGTTTTTTTTTGAGAAATGTGTTTGAAAAAGTGAACCCTTGATCGAGCTATATGATTTGTCTTAAGTATGGTAAGCCATCGGTTTATTTAATGGGATTTTTTTTTTGATATATTGTTTTTAGATCTTTTATCTTTTAATCTTTTGTGGATATTTTCGATCTTCTGTATTTTCGATCTTTGGTCTTTCGATCTTTGGTTTCTTGATCTTTTGTATTTTCGATCTTTTGCCTTTTCGATCTTTTGCCATTTCGATCTTTTGTTTTTCGATCTTCTGTATTTTCGATCTTTTGTAGTTTCGATCTTTTGTAGTTTCGATCTTTTGCCTTTTTGATCTTTTGTTTTTCGATCTTTTGTATTCGATCTATTCTTTCTATCTTTTTTCCGCCACCCAAATAATATCAAAGCTATTTTTTTGCGACATTTACAGTCTTTATTGACAGCTTTTTTTTCATCTGTGGCCATTATCGAGAAACGAACCTGTTAAGATACTTATAGAAGGGAGGAAAACAAAACAGCGCATAGCCATAATAGCGCAGGCCAAAATAGCTCATGACTTCTTTCCGAGATCCTAGAGGGTGTGCATCTGAACCGAACCGAACCGAACAGTTCGGTTTGGTTCGATTCGGTTGGGATTCTAGGATCTCGAGAAAGAAGTCAGGAAAGTTTTTTTTTGAAAAAATATGTTGGTTCGCTTCGGTTTAGTCGGTTCGGTTCGGTTCAGATTCACACCCTCTAGGATCCCCAAAAAGAAATCATGCGCTATTTTGGGGATGCGCTAATTTATGCATGCGCTATTTTGCCCATGCTCTATTCTAACCTGCACTATTATGACTTGCGCTATTATGGCCTGCGCTATAGAGAACTGGACTCTAAAAAATTCAGCTGATGTTTCAAAGGCATATTTATAAACTTTTGTGAAATATTCTCTGACACCATCCCGATATTCCATCAAACTTGTTTGATGATGAAAGTTGAATTAAAAGATGTTTAAATTTGGCATTTCTTACAAGTTTTTTTATAAAGTTTTTTTATTTCTGTCAAACTATTTTTCGATTTTTACAGTAAAATTAACTTAAGATCAAAAAGTATTGTGTAATTAATTCACTGACGTGACCACAAAAAAATCAGCCCTTGGCTTCGGACTTTAACTAAGTGAATTTGAAAATGAATTCCCATGAGTTATTGTGGCGTTTCCAACCTAGTATTTGATCTTGGTTTTGTTTTGATGATTTCGATTTTTTTTATAAAAATAGGAAACTATTTAATATCAAGGACATTCATTTCTAAAAACAGCTGTTAGAACAAAACTGACAGTCAAAAATAAGGTTATAAATACCACAACAACTTCCGTGGACTTATTTCCCCTTGGAAAAAGGTGGTGAACGTAATTATTTGTAATCTCGGGTGTAGGGAGTCAAGAAAACAACCAATTTTTATTATGGCGATACTTCGCAATGGGATTGTTGCTTTGCCATTACAAAATTGTTATTAACTAACAATTGTTGTATGCAGTAGTGCCTTGCTATTCGGCATTATTTTAACCCAAATTTCTGAGGCTTAAAAAAGAAGGAATCCGGTTGCGAAACGTCGCGATAAGGAATATTGGTTGTTTTCTTTACTCCTTATACCCGACATTACAATTAATTAAACATGTCAGGGAACGAACTAAATATAAAAAATGGACCAGTGAGAGTGACATCTAACCTCACGGACCGTCAAGAATACCATTTGGTGAACTCTCACCTCACCTCACCTCACAAAGAGTAAAGAATAGGCATTCTGCTATGTTCAGTTATGCATTGCAGTAGGTTTCCGTCTGATCACCACCTTGTCTGATGCATGATTGTAAACACGGTCGTATGTTATGGTCGGTGCAACGCCCTTCGCAGGTCATTCATACTGACAGAGCGGTTGTGCTCTGCCCGCCATTTACGCGGTTGCCGACTTCATCACAACAATTTTTGGAGGGAAAACGAACCGAGAATGAGTTTGGCGTCTTTTAGCTACTCTTTGTTTCATCAACATAATTTAAACTTATAATTTGTTTGAAATAAAATAACTAAAGATGTTTGTATAAGTTTACGACTACAGCGTGTTTAAAAGTCTGTTCTTCTCTTTTTCAGAGCTACAAAAAACAAAAATATTTCTTACTATTATCTATAGGGCGATCCATTGAGGATGACTATCGTATTTATCCAAAATGCTACTACCGCTACGACTTATGGAAAAAATTATAACAAAATCGTGCCTTGTGAAGTAACTTAAAATATATTTATTTCTGTAGCTTCCCTCTAAGAGATCGTAATCATATCTCCCGATTAGAAAATTTGATTTTTTTTACAAAGAATTATGATTCACATACACAAATTTTACCATATTCAAAATCCTTAAATCCTAAACTATTCAAATTTAAAATTATTAAAAAAATGTTGCATTGACCCCTTATGTGACTTTTTCACAAGGAGGAAATGAAAATATTAATTTTTATTTAAAAACTAATTCCTTCCACGTAAAGACTAAGCCTGTTTTCATTATTTATTCCGCTTATTAAGAAAAACCAAAGAAAGAAATGCAAATCTTCTTAACTATGTCCAAACTTATATTTTGTCCAAAGAGGAACTTTTTCAAAAGTACCAAACCTAAGAACTTCTAGAATCTAGATATAAACCTATTAATATTTTTATTTTACTAGAAGTTGCTATGTAATAGTTTTGTAATAAGTTACCGAAACCCACATTTTAAAATTCAACTTATTTTCCAAAATATTTAAAAAAACAAAAATTCAACGGGACCCATTACTGCACCTTACTGAGACAACTCTGTTTCTTTATAATATTAGTATAATTTGACGTTTGCTTACATTCGTTGTTTTGGTGTTTTTAAATAAAAAATCATTAAAAATGAATTTTCAAGAAATATTACAGTTGTAATATAAAAATAATGTAAAATTATGCCACTCTGACCACACAATATACACAAAAGCTTATTTTTAAATATCTGTAAAACTAACAACTTTTGTTAAAAATATTAATGGGTTTGTATCTAATTTTTTAAAGAAATTATAAGTTCTTGGGTTTGGTAGTTTACAATTTTCATTTTTTGAAAAAATAAAAATTAGGACAAACAAATGAAGATTTTGTTTTCTTGGGCTTTTCTTTATAAAGCGAGTAAATAACAAAAACATTTTAAGTTACCACGCACGAGGACTTAATTTTTAAATAAAAAGTGTCATGTTCATAGCTGCCAAGTGGTGAAGTGTGAAATTTTGAAAAGTTTTTCAAGGAATATGATTATCGTATAATTTGTGTTTGCTAATCATTTTTTTTTTAATTTGAATATTTCCTCGCATAACAGGGAGCTACACAAACAAAATATTTTGGGTAAATTCGCAAGGCCAAATTTTGTTTTAACTATTTTCTTCCTAAAGTCGTAGCGATATTAGTTTTAGAGATAAATCCGGCGGTTATCCTTAATGGGACAACAACTTCGTAAAAGAAGAAATTAAACTTTGTCATTCTTTGGTAGACAAAAAGGAAATATCGTTATGGATTTTTTTCTTTTTTACAAGCTTTTATTTAACTTCACCTGTATGTATGTATGTATGTGGGTATGTATGTATGTAATCAAATATTGCAACTTATTTTTGAGGAACTTCCAAACATCCGATTGACTTCAAATTTCGCATAGCGTCTTAGTTCCGATGACAATACAATAATATGGTTTCATCGGGTACCTACCTCACCCCTGACGTGGGGCGTGGAGAGGGGGTAAAACTTTAGTTTGTCCGAGTTCAACTAAAATTGGTATCTGGGGGTTTTTGAGGATGAGAATTACGAATTTTTGATCAGATTACAAAAATTCAATATGGCGGATTCAAAATGGACGATTTAAGCTCAAGTTTTTCTGATTACATTCAACTGACTTCCACGTATCCGATTAACTTCAAATTTCGCATACCGTTATAGTTCCGACGACAATCGAGTAATGTGGTATCACTGACTGCCTACCTCACCCCTAACCTGGAGGGCGGAGAGAAGGTAAAATTTTAGTTTGTTGGATTTTCACCAAAATTGGTATCTGGGGGTTTTTGAGGATGAGGATTACGAATTTTTAATTAGATTACAAAAATTCAATATGACAGATTCAAAATGGACGATTCAATGTCAAGTTTTTCAGATTAATTTCAACTGACTTCCACGTATCCGATTGACTTCAAATTTCGCATACCGTTATAGTTCCGATGACAATCCAATACTGTGGTATCACTGACTGCCTACCTCACCCCTAACCTGGAGGGCGGAGAGGGGGTAAAATTTTAGTTTGTTGGATTTCCACCAAAATTGATATCTGGGGGTTTTTGAGGATGAGGATTACAATATGGCAGATTTAAAATGGACGATTTAGTGACGAGTTTTTCTGATTACTTTCAACTAACTTCCACGTAGTTATTTTCACCTGTATGTATGTGGGTATGTATGTATGTAATCAAATCTTGCAACTCATTTTTGAAGAACTTCCAAACATCCGATTAACTTCAAATTTCGCTTAGCGTCTTAGTTCTGATGACAATACAATAATATGGTTTCATCGGGTACCTACCTCCCCCTAACGTGGGGGGTGGAGAGGGGGTAAAACTTTAGTTTGTCCGATTTCAACCAAAATTGGTATCTGGGCGTTTTTGAGTATGAGAATCACGAATTTTTGATCAGATTATAAAAATTCAATATGGCGGATTCAAAATGGACGGTTTAATGTCAAGTTTTTCTGATTACTTTCAACTGACTTCCACGTATCCGATTGGCTTAAAATTTCGCATACTGTTATAGTTCCGATGACAATTCAATAATCTGGTATAACTGACTGCCTACCTCACCCCTAACCTGGCGGGCGGAGAGGGGGTAAAATTTTAGTTTGTTGGATTTCCACCAAAATTGGTGTCTCAGGGTTTTTGAGGATGAGTATTACGAATTTTGGATCAGATTACAAAAATTCAATATGGCGGATTCAAAATGGACGATTTAATGTCAAGTTTTTCTGATGACTTTCAACTGACTTCCACGTATCCGATTGACTTCAAATTTCGCATAGCGTTATCCATAAATCCAATAATGTGGTATCACTGACTGCCTACCACCCCCCTAACGTGGAGGGCGGAGAGGAGGTAAAATTTTAGTTTGTCGGATTTCCACCAAAATTGGTATCTGGGGGTTTTTGAGAATGAGGATTACGAATTTTTGATCAGATTACAAAAATTCAATATGGCAGATTCAAAATGGACGATTTAATGACGAGTTTTTCTGATTACTTTCAACTGACTTCCACGTAGGTATCTGATTGATTTCAAAATTCACATGCTCTCCCACTAAAAAGGAGGAGGGCGTAGAAGAGGTAAGGCTTTAGTTTGTTCGATCTTGACCAAAATTAATTAATCCTTGCGTATAATATTCATAATAATAACGACAGTTTTAGCATATATCGCCTTTGTTGGACGGCCTTCTCATCGAAGACTTAGATATTTTAAAAATATCGATGCGCTAGCTGAAATGCATAGACTTAGACAAATCTAAAAATTAAAAAAATAAATTTGGAAAAAAAAACTTTTTGAATACAAGCTTTTATAAAATGGACTAAAGAGCATAAAATAATTTTTTGAGTGTTCTGATATCATAATAATAAAAGCGATGGGCGTATTTAATATTAGGTAAATGCCTTTCCATGCGCATTTGGTGGATCGTACACAACCGATGATGGGCCCACTCTTCTTTTTCAATGTGACAAAATAAATCGACACACAGCTGGTCGCGGATGATCTGCCTAATATGAAGCAGGCGTAATAATGTCCATCCATATCAGAAAAATGTAAGGGTAGCTTGAGTAGGGTTGCGTTGGGTTAAATTGTCTACCCTTACATTTCTCTGCTATAATATAATGAATTTGGATTTTCACTAAACTTCGAGGCTAAAAGAAAAACCGGTAAATTTCCTATAATACGCTTACCGCTTTTATTATTATGATATCAGAACACTCAAAAAATTATTCCATTTTATAAAAGCTTGTTTTCAAAAAGTTTTTTTTTCCAAATTTATTAAAATTTTGACCGCTAGGTTTAGGAGCTATCGTGTTACGGACAGACACACATACACACATATATAAACACCCACACACACACACAAACACACACACAGACATCATGACGGTATTGCTAAAAAATACCTTCTCTAGCCATTGCTGCACGTGCTAGGAAGGTAAATAAAATTTTGATGTTTAATGCCCCTCCCCCGGAAATCCTGGATCCGCCACTGGTGGTTATCGTTACTCTGAGTAAACGCAGCACATGCTTGGACTCTAATATAGCGTTCCGTGTAATCTATTCTGAGCATGTGCATAGGTAGTATGCAATGTAAATTCGGAATATTCTTAGCTAGCATGTGCACATTCCCAATTAAAAACACCAACAGTTTGACTAATATTTAAAAAAAAAAACTTCCCTGACTTCATTCCCAGGATCTTAGAAGTTGTGAAACAAAACCAAACCGAACCAAATCGAAACATTTTTTCAAAAAATTACTTCCCTAAATTAGCATGTTTTCTCTTAGAGGCAATATCTAGACAATTCGTTGAAGCAGTGACATTATATCCACACAAAACTTAAAAACAAACAAAAAGTACAGTATATTGGTGTAAAAATGGCAGCTATATTGAAACCTCCAAACGTTACTAGATGTCCAATGCAAACTGTGTAGGTTAGTGTTAGCTGTCCGCTAAATATTATACATATTACAAGTTCGCGATGATTAAACCGATTTTCACGTATGTCGGTAAAATTATTGTATACGTACAGGATGTTTTAAGTTAAGTATCTATGTCTACCATTGCCAACTTTGATATTATAAAGGATAGAAAATAGTTTAAAATGGCAAACTAGTCGAATTTTTGACACTTTTTTAGATGCCTAAATCATAAAAACATAAATTAAATTTTAATTAAACACCTTGTATTTTATAATTTTATAGGTCTTTCAATTCTAAACTTTGTTTTTTATTTTTTCCGGTTAGTTAGTTAAGTTAAAAATAACGAAGATATTCCAAATTCAAAATTAGGCTTGGACTTCTTTCTACCAAATAAAACGACCTATCAGAAAAAATTATAAAATACAAAGTCTTGAATTAATTTCTTTTTGTTTTTTGAAAAAAACTCGAAAACTTCAAAAAGCGATGCTCATAATTTTTTTTGATTTAAGTATCTTAAGGAGCATCAAAAATTCTACTAGTTTGCCAATTAAAATTTTTTTCTTTCTTTTTTTTATACTGGAACTTTCCATCCAATAAGGATCAATCGCCCAGTTTCGCAAAGTTAGAGCACGGTTAAATCAAGTTAAACAATCACAAACAATATTAGCCAGGCATCGAACCAGGACCGCCGGTGTGTGAAGCAAATATTGCTACCACTACACTTCGGACGACGACTTCTATCTTTAATAACAAATAAATGGATCCATGACGGATCTGATACCTTCCTAGCTAGCCTATTAGCACACTTCAAGTGAAGTTATGATAATCAGGCTTAAAAACAGTTTTTTGTAAATATCTCGGAAACTAAAGCTCCTACGAAGTTTTTGGTTAACACAAATTATTGAACTACTATATTTTAAAAACCGCATATTGATGTCCGTTAAAAAGTTAGCATTTTTAAATATGTTTAAAAAAACTGTCATTAGCATTTTGACCAAAATCTAATCATCTCGTAAGAGTGGCGAACACTATTTTACCTACAAATTTTGTGAAAATCGGTTCAGCGTTTAGGTTTAGGTTACGGACAGAAAAAAAATATACACACACACACAGACAGACATCATGACGATATTGCTAGGATAGGTCAAAATACACTCAAAAACAACATCTTCGGCGTTATCTCAAAAAAAAATTTCGTCGAAAACAATACAATTCTCTAGCCAATGCTGAGCGGGCTAGGAAGGTAAAAAGTTAGCAATGGTAACTTGGAAGACCCTGTATAATTGTTTTTATTGATCAAGGATTATTTCTGTAGTTTTTTTCGAACCTTAAACCAACCCTCAGGAGTGGTACTATGATACCGCGATTAAGTTTCCAAAAAATGACATATCCTTAGAAAATTTTATTGGTTTTTTATTTGTAAAGTTAATTTGAACTATTTTTTTTGTTTTTGTTGTTAACTTGGACACTCCTCCCCAGGTGACCTGGATCCGCCACTGCTTGAATCATGCATTACGGTAGTCTTCACGGTGGTATAGTTTACATAAAAAAAATAAACTTCATGTAATCTGAAACGGTAGGTATTCTTGTAACAAATATGTAGATACGCATCCTTAACTATCTGCTCTGGATATAGTTGCGTAATATGGATACGTTAAGGTGTAATGTTACAAAAGGGCATTTTAACTACCGGTCTTGACATAATATAATCTGACAAGGTATCATTTGATACAAATGGATACACACCTTAAGACATTTGCGGTTTTTGTACACAAACACTCTGAAACCGCCAACTACCCATGATGGTGCCTCTTTCTTGTAAAAGACAGTGACCGTGGCCAGAGTGTAATTAATCAATATACCAGTAGATTCTCTTTATTTCATTTTTCATGGAAATTTTTTATATGGCATGGAAAGTTTTTATATGGCACTACTTTTTGCAATTTTGGGAACTGGAGATTACGGCTATTACACATTTTCCTCGAATCAGCAATTTTAACAGATTAACCCGAATCGGGGTGTTTAGTCCTTAACTTAACAGTAAAAATTGATATCATTTTTGCACCTTCCTAGCCAGCGCAGCAATGGATTAAGAAGGTATTTTTTGCAATTACTTCTTTTCAGATACGAGGGTTGTCTTTTAAGTTTTGCATATACAGCTGGAATAAAACAGTAGATAACTTTTAAAAACTTTACTGTTTCTCGAAGTATTTTCCACGAAAATGAATGCACTTGTACATGCGATCAAACCAGTTGTCAAAGCTGTAATTCCACTCGTTTGTTGGTAATGTCAAAATTGCATTCTTGAAGGCGTCGACTGCTTCCTCTGGTGACTGAAATCTATGACCACGCATATTCGTGATTTTTGGAAAAGTATAGAAATCGTTTGGACTTAGGTCGATATTGTATGGAGTATGGTCCAACAATTCGATGTTTTGTTGGGTTAAAACCTTAATGGTGTTTTGTGCTTTGTGCGAACTTGCTTTGTCTTGTTGTACGATGATTTTTCATTCGGGGTTTGTTTTTTAAAGCTCAGCGATGACTTTAGGCAAACCAATGGTGATATAACAGTCGGTAGTAACAGTCCTTTGATCTCCCAGAGAAATTGTTGCTACACGACCTGCTTTTGTGATAAATGTGGCGACCAGCTTTTTGGATACACTTCGAGAACGGATGACTTTTGTTGCCCTTTCTTCATCGTGGAACACACAAACAGACGACTGACGTTTATTTTTGGGTTCATATGAGTAAATCGACGATTCACCACACACTGACAATACTATACACGTTTTTCGAGTTGCCTGCCTGAAAGCGGTCAGAGTTTTCTGACACCAATTAACCCTAGCTTCTTTCTGTTCTTCGGTTAGCAAATGCAGTATCCAGCGGGAAACTAATTTTCTTAACCCAAATTCTTCATGCAAAATTTTTTGAATTGAGGTCTTTGAAATCCCTCATGAAGCCTCAATCTCGCGATATGTCACGTGTCGATCTTCCGTGATGATCATGTATGTTATCAATGTTTTCTTGGGTGACATCCGTTTTTGTGCACCCGGCATTGGATCGTCGCTAAGGCTAATCCGTCCTCTATTTAATTCTCCAGACCAATGAGAAAATGTCGACTAATGTGGTGCTTTATTACCGAAAACAGAAATCAACTTGGCAAGGGATTCTTTTTGAAATAGTTTCCTTCAAAAATTGTAAAAATTATAGCCCAAAAATGTTCTCGGTTTAATTTAATTTTTCGACTGATTTATTAACTTTAAAAATTCACTGTAGCTATAAAACTATAAGTATCGCACTGGACGTTTTGAGTTTAGGTTAGGCAAAGGTTGAAATTAAGTTTTAGTAACAACATTCGCCTCTATGTTCCTATACGCAAAATATAAAAGACAGCCCTCGTATTTAGTCCTTACCGCGATAAACAGTAATATTAAAGATCATTTTTTTACCTTCCTAGGTAAGGTATTGTTTGCGACTTTTTTTTTCAGATAACGCCAAAATTGTGCTGTTTTGGTGTATTTGCACCTATCTTAGCAATCCTTTCGTGTCCGTTCGGCCCACGATAGTTCCGAAACCGCTATACCAATTTTTAAGAGATTTTTATGAAAAATAGTGTTTGACACTGTAACGAGCTGAAAGAGGTTTGGGTCACAATTCATGAATGGTAATGACAGTTTTTTTACAGTTAAAAAATTGAATGAGTCAATATGCGGTTTTCGGAACATAGTAGTACGCACGTTCTCAATAATTTAAGTTTGAAAATTTCGTAGGGGCTTTTATTTATTAGATATTTACAAAAAACTTTTTTCAAAGCTAGTATATCATGGCTTCACTTGAAGTGTGCTAATAGGCTAGCTAGGAAGGTATCAAATCCGTCATGGATCCATTTTTTTTAATAAAAAAATTATTGTGTGTGCTTAAGACCACACGGCAGAAGTGCAAACTTCAACAAGGCGAAATTAATAATACTCATGATACAAACTATGAATAATACTGGCCCATGACATATTCTGCAATGCGGACCGAACCGAACTCTTCTGTCTACTGGCCTTCATCTGCATCATCATATCGCTCGCTGAATGTTTTTCACAGTTAGTCGACTCGAGCCGATTTCACCCGAATGAGCGTTACATAGCCGAGCCTGACGGCTCAGTTCAATTCACTACCCACAAAAACACTTCAAAAATCCAAAATTACCCAACACACATTGCTTCACAATAATGTTACCGAAAATATACAACCTATTGACAGATTAAACTAATATACCCTTAAATATATACTAACCTTGGTATATAGAAAGTTTTTTGACCTATTAAACCAGACATGTTTGACAAGAAAAATAAATGCGCCCACCATCAGCAGTTCCTGTATATCCAGCCGTTCAGGAGTGCAACAAATCACACGACACACTTTTTGTCGTCTCAAGGGGAAGTTTTGTCCCAAGTCGTGCCATTAGACGGTACATTAACAAGAAAAATGTGCTCATAATTTTCAGGTATTTGATTGTAGTTCGCAGCAAGTGGAAAAGTTTACATACTTAAAAGCAAACATAAATAGAGAAAATTCTATTTCAAAGGAAATAAATCAGAGAATAATCAACGTAAACAAGGTCTTTTGCAACAATTTTTCGTGGCTAAGCGGGTATAGAAAAAAAAATTTCTCTTGTATTTTTCCGTGGGAGCTCGAAAGCTGTACACACACGGGTGCCAAGATCTAATGGACACCTATTAAGTGTTAACAGTTAACTGTTTCGTCCTTAAGGGACTCTTCAGAACACTACATGTGGTCAATGTGACATTTTTGTAAAGCTAAGGAGACGGTATATAAATATTATCTTACGATATTAGTAAGAGAAATGAAAAATAATGCCTACGATACCGTATGCTTTTTACACAATTGGCGACATCTACCAAATACAAAAGAAACTACCAGAGTAAAAACAAAAAGCAGGCAGATAAAACCAAAAACAGTACCCATGACAGTGACATAATTTGTCCGTCAGTTCGGGCCAATGCATATTGCATTTGTGCCGGCTTCGCGTATGAGCCAAAAATACTACAAACGTAAAGTTTAGTACCCGAAAATAAAGAAAACAAGATCAAAAACTGCTCAAGTCAAAGATTTTAAAAAATCTATACTACAATAATTACGCCGGTAGTAACATATGGGTACAATTCACTAACACATAAAAGCGAATAAAGAACAACTAAAAATATTTCTAAAAAAATTATTTTTAACATTTTTGGACCAGGGAAAATAGAAAATGATTATTGGTGGATACGAATGAATTATGAATTAGAACAGCTAATAGTAGAAAATTAGCTTGATTGGAACATGTATAGAGAATGGATGAGACAAGAACACCAGGAAAGGCATGAATTGGAGACCTGTAGGAAGGACAGTAGTAGGAGGGAGGCCACGAAAAAGGTGGATAGACAATGTCAAATATGACAATAAAAAAGTGGTAAAGAATCGTACCAGAGATACTGAAATGGATGGCTCTGATTAATCAGGCTAAAACCCACCAGAGGTTTGTAGCCACTTAAAACAGAAGAAGAAGCTCACTGATCGTAAGTGTCATTATAAGTTGTGCCCGTGAACCTACAGCAAACGAAACCTAAACAAACCAAACCAAAGTATTTTACGCCGAATCGCTCTAGTCGAAGGGTAGCCCTAGACGTTTATTCTTGACTACCCGTGAGGTGAGATGAGCAAAATGTTCACTACGGGTGTACTTAAGATCGCCGGTGAACTTAAGTCCACCGGTGATCTTAAATTCTATTATTAACGAGTGTTTTGATGGCTTCAGTTTTTTAATGGGTAAAAATGTTAATGACCCCTAAACTTTCCAAAAAGCTCGCCAAAACAAAACTGACAGGCAAAAGTAAGGTTACAAACACCACAACAATTCCCGTGAACTTATTTCACGGTGGAAAAACGTAGTAAACTTAAGTTTACCTCACGGCCGTTAACAATAGCGTTTTGAGATTTGGGGAGCTCTCACCTCAAACCCGGTTCCCACCTACGACTTTCTCGTGCGTTCATGTCCGCATTTCATATTGAGATCATGTGACTCGTAAGCGGGCACCCACGAGTAAGTCGTAGGTGGGAGCACCGGGTAGAGATCGAGTGAACTAACCTTATCGCAGGAGTGATCAGACTGGTTCAAAATAAAATAAAAACTGTGGTGGCGTGGTATGCCATCGACCTTGCTATAGATAGACGCGCGTTCAGGGAAAAACAAAAACAAAATATCTAAACTTGATTGTGTGTTTGTCTGGTCTGAGCTAGACAAGCTACTTATGCCCAAAGAGAATTTAATTTACTAATTAAGAAATATTTGTTAAGGATTTCTAAACGAAAATATAGTTTTAAGCATTGGAGACTTATTTTTCTACTTTAGGTATACAGTAAGGAAGGATTTTTTTTGTTGTGGTACGATTTTGTTTTAAATCGAACCCTTAAATGAGGGTGCCGTAGTAGATCTCTTGTGTATATAAAATAAATAAAAAACAGTTTTAAAAACGTTAGAAACTTTAATGAATACAAAATAAAACTCTGTTGCAATTTTCAAATTGTTACAAGACTTTTCTTATGACCTAAAAAACAAACAAGACCCAAAATATTAAAATAGAAACTTTAACTTACCAAAATAACAAACTGCAAAATGTTCTTCAAATAGACAAATCTTATGTTTCTTTACTGACTATTTATTTTAGAGGTTTTAGTTTAAGTTCAACAAAACTTAGAATGTGACTATCGACTTGTCTCCTCAAAGTTTGGGTGTTTTAACGGTAGGTTAGACCTAAGTAATCCATTATCCCCTTTTTGAAGAGCTTGGAGGAACCAAGTCAGTGGCATTGCTGATAATCCTAAAAGTTTACTTTACATTTCAGCTAATCAGCTAAACAAGAAAACATAAACAAAAACAGAGATAAAATTACAATTTATAGATAACACTTTCTAATCTCACAGTTTTTCCATAGCCAATCACTTTGAAACCCTCTTTCTACTTGATGTCTCCCCACGCTTAAACATTACGACTCCCACTCTACACTTTTCAGTAGTTTTCGTGGCATCAAACCACCTGCTGTGTGTAGACGGCATTTAGTGATTTACCATTTTGGAGGAAGGACGAAAGGCGAAACCACTTTCTTATCTCAACAGAACCATAATTGCGTTTTTCGTTTTCCGAGATGGTTTCGTACAGTGGCACAGTCAGGGGTAATTTGCATTCCTGACAATATACCTATACAGACCAGGCGAAAATTTTGGATTTCTAAATAACTGTACCTCTCTACGCAATTTTGTATACAAATACAGTACCCTTCCGCATTTCCAAGAACCTACTTTATTAAGTTTTCTGTGGCGCCGAGGCGATTTTCTGGTATACGAGATCAGTACAAAAAAAAGTTTCTCATTTATTATATTTCTTTACAACCGGGACCACCCTGTTAAAATGTTTCATTAAGCCTACGTATAACATTTTTTGACTAAACCTAAAAAAATCAAAATGGCGCTTCCAAAATGGTGGAGTTTTCCATTTATAAACCGGTATAAATCAAATTTAGAAGTTGGGGTGTTTATTTATTTATAACATGTAATTATGTAATTACCGTTTAAGGTCGCTAATTATGATTTTTAAATTAAACTTAAAATAAAAGTCAAAATATCGGATCCAAAATTGCGGATATTTTCATTTAAAAATCAATATTTAATAAATTTTGGGTCCTATATATAGGACCTATAGGTTGCTGATTGTGATTTATTTATTTTTAAAATATTTTTAGATTATTTCCTTTATTTTTTTAGCATATACTTCTTTAATGCAGTTTTTGTTAAGAATTAAAACAAGAAATTAAAAAAAAAATTATAAAGAAATACTAAGAATAAAAAAATAATAACAATATAAAAAATAAAACAAAGAGTGTGAGACATAGTTTAAAGCAAATTGTAGGCTGATTTTAAAACTCAAATAAAATACTCTGCCAATATATGGGCCCCTAAGCTCACACTCAAATAAATTAAAATGTATTTTGTTTAACTTCAGACTCAATTACCTTTCGTTTGATATCACACACGCCATATTTTCACATAAACTCTCATTTTTAAAATCTACCCCCACCCTTTTATTTGGTTTGTGTTCGGTGGATTTTGTTCATTTTTACATGGGACCATCTCGACACAAGACCCAGCCTAGGTACCAAATTTCATTAAAATCGGCCAAGCGGTTTTTGAGTTATGCGAGACAGACAGACAGACAGACAGACAGACAGACAGACAGACAGACAGACAGACAGACAGACAGACAGACAGACAGACAGACAGACAGACAGACAGACAGACAGACAGACAGACAGACAGACAGACAGACAGACAGACAGACAGACAGACAGACAGACAGACAGACAGACAGACAGACAGACAGACAGACAGACAGACAGACAGACAGACAGACAGACAGACAGACAGACAGACAGACAGACAGACAGACAGACAGACAGACAGACAGACAGACAGACAGACAGACAGACAGACAGACAGACAGACAGACAGACAGACAGACAGACAGACAGACAGACAGACAGACAGACAGACAGACAGACAGACAGACAGACAGACAGACAGACAGACAGACAGACAGACAGACAGACAGACAGACAGACAGACAGACAGACAGACAGACAGACAGACAGACAGACAGACAGACAGACAGACAGACAGACAGACAGACAGACAGACAGACAGACAGACAGACAGACAGACAGACAGACAGACAGACAGACAGACAGACAGACAGACAGACAGACAGACAGACAGACAGACAGACAGACAGACAGACAGACAGACAGACAGACAGACAGACAGACAGACAGACAGACAGACAGACAGACAGACAGACAGACAGACAGACAGACAGACAGACAGACAGACAGACAGACAGACAGACAGACAGACAGACAGACAGACAGACAGACAGACAGACAGACAGACAGACAGACAGACAGACAGACAGACAGACAGACAGACAGACAGACAGACAGACAGACAGACAGACAGACAGACAGACAGACAGACAGACAGACAGACAGACAGACAGACAGACAGACAGACAGACAGACAGACAGACAGACAGACAGACAGACAGACAGACAGACAGACAGACAGACAGACAGACAGACAGACAGACAGACAGACAGACAGACAGACAGACAGACAGACAGACAGACAGACAGACAGACAGACAGACAGACAGACAGACAGACAGACAGACAGACAGACAGACAGACAGACAGACAGACAGACAGACAGACAGACAGACAGACAGACAGACAGACAGACAGACAGACAGACAGACAGACAGACAGACAGACAGACAGACAGACAGACAGACAGACAGACAGACAGACAGACAGACAGACAGACAGACAGACAGACAGACAGACAGACAGACAGACAGACAGACAGACAGACAGACAGACAGACAGACAGACAGACAGACAGACAGACAGACAGACAGACAGACAGACAGACAGACAGACAGACAGACAGACAGACAGACAGACAGACAGACAGACAGACAGACAGACAGACAGACAGACAGACAGACAGACAGACAGACAGACAGACAGACAGACAGACAGACAGACAGACAGACAGACAGACAGACAGACAGACAGACAGACAGACAGACAGACAGACAGACAGACAGACAGACAGACAGACAGACAGACAGACAGACAGACAGACAGACAGACAGACAGACAGACAGACAGACAGACAGACAGACAGACAGACAGACAGACAGACAGACAGACAGACAGACAGACAGACAGACAGACAGACAGACAGACAGACAGACAGACAGACAGACAGACAGACAGACAGACAGACAGACAGACAGACAGACAGACAGACAGACAGACAGACAGACAGACAGACAGACAGACAGACAGACAGACAGACAGACAGACAGACAGACAGACAGACAGACAGACAGACAGACAGACAGACAGACAGACAGACAGACAGACAGACAGACAGACAGACAGACAGACAGACAGACAGACAGACAGACAGACAGACAGACAGACAGACAGACAGACAGACAGACAGACAGACAGACAGACAGACAGACAGACAGACAGACAGACAGACAGACAGACAGACAGACAGACAGACAGACAGACAGACAGACAGACAGACAGACAGACAGACAGACAGACAGACAGACAGACAGACAGACAGACAGACAGACAGACAGACAGACAGACAGACAGACAGACAGACAGACAGACAGACAGACAGACAGACAGACAGACAGACAGACAGACAGACAGACAGACAGACAGACAGACAGACAGACAGACAGACAGACAGACAGACAGACAGACAGACAGACAGACAGACAGACAGACAGACAGACAGACAGACAGACAGACAGACAGACAGACAGACAGACAGACAGACAGACAGACAGACAGACAGACAGACAGACAGACAGACAGACAGACAGACGGACGGACGGACGGACGGACGGACGGACGGACGGACGGACGGACGGACGGACGAACGGACGGACGGCGGACGGACGGACGAACGGACGGACGGCGGACGGACGACGGACGGACGGACGGACGGACAGACAGACAGACAGACAGACAGACAGACAGACAGACAGACAGACAGACAGACAGACAGACAGACAGACAGACAGACAGACAGACAGACAGACAGACAGACAGACAGACAGACAGACAGACAGACAGACAGACAGACAGACAGACAGACAGACAGACAGACAGACAGACAGACAGACAGACAGACAGACAGACAGACAGACAGACAGACAGACAGACAGACAGACAGACAGACAGACAGACAGACAGACAGACAGACAGACAGACAGACAGACAGACAGACAGACAGACAGACAGACAGACAGACAGACAGACAGACAGACAGACAGACAGACAGACAGACAGACAGACAGACAGACAGACAGACGGCGCAACAAAAAAGTTTCAAAATCATCTGAAACGCAAAGATATATAAAAAATTTTGAAATCGGAGCGACTTTTTTTTTCTCGAAAAAATTAGGATCACCATAGCTCACACTACTATAGTATAGTATATGTGTGAGCTAAAAAGAGTTAATCCATAAGAAAAATACTCTGCCAATATATATGGGTACCTAAGCTCACACTATGTACTATAGTTATAGTGTACGTGTGAGCTAATATAACTAAAAACTGAAATATATTTTATCCAACTCCAGACTCAATTACGTTTCGCTTGATACCATCACACAAGCCATGTGTCGACTTAAACTCTAATTTTTTGAAATCTACTCCCACCCTTTAAAAAAAAACTAAAATGTATTTTGTTTAACTCCAGACTCAATTCCATTTCGTTTGATATCACACACGCCATAGTTTCATTTAAACTCTAATTTTTGAAGTCTACATCACCCTTTTTTTAAATCAACTAAAATGTATTTTATTTAACTCCAGACTTAATTACCTTTCGTTTGATATCACACACGCCATATTTTCACATAAACTCTAATTTTTTAAATCTTCCCCACCCTTTTATTTGGTTTGTTTTTTGTGGAGTTTGTTTATCTAGGTACCAAATATGCGCGTTGGTCTTTACAGACAGACATACAGACAGACAGACAGGCAGACAGACGGACGGCGCGATAAAAGAGTTTCAAAATCATCTGAAACGCAAAGATATATAAAAAATTTTGAAATCGGACCAACTTTTTTTTTCACGAAAAACTTAGGATCACCATAGCTCACACTATTGTAGTATAGATAGTAGTAGTGTGAGCTAAATATATCTTTGTGTTATATTTCAGAAACTATAAGTGACACATAAAATTTGGTTTAACAATTCAATTAAGCTTTAAAAACCCTCCAAACAAGCCGTTTACACCAAAAAGAAATTTTGAGAAATAGAAAAATTATAGGCCCGAATCCAAAATGCAGACTTTTCAAAAAGCCCCGTAGCGCAAAAACGGGTTGATATATCAAAATGCGGTTTTTAGCCAAAATCTTATCTTAAAATTTAAGGCTTGAAAAGGTGAGTTAGGTTTCCACTATCCTTTACTACTAAGTGCCCAATTTGAATCACCCTGTACTTTTGAATTGTATACCTTATCTCTCGCACTTGCGACTTGTCGAGGCAACGATTGAAGTGGAACAGGCTGTATATAGGTTACTTAATATTTAATATCGTTATTTTGTTTGTTTAAATGTGTTTTTAAATAAAACAAATTTCCGCAAAAACTTTTACCTTTTATTTTTTTGGGGTAGTTGGGGTAGGTTAACGGGTGCCAAACTTTTTGTTTTTCTACACTAAATTTGGGCTTAGCTACGGCACTGACGAGCGTTAATTGATTCAATGAATTTTTACATTGAATCAATGCATGTGGCGTAGTCAGTGTCTCGCTCAGGGTGGGGCAAAAAAATGTACAATCAAATAACCTAAACTTAATTTAATATTAACTTGCGAGGATTGCGAATAAACCTTGATAAAACGTCTTACTAAATGAGCTAAAGCCAAGATGGGGCAGGTGACAAGCGTGTTTTGTTCACCGGATGAAAATAAATAAAATCAATGTACAAATTCTTTAAAATTACGTACCTTTTTCGTTCTGTGTATATGATCAACATTACGCTTCCGGAGGGTAATGTAATACATTACTTAATTTTGACAGTCAAATTTCAATTTTTTGCACGCCATCGTCAGGTCAGAAGATTTTTGACCCGGCGCATCCGACGTAATAATTGAAAGACTGTATTTCCGTTAAGACTTCCTTTTTCCGCTTCCAAAATTAAAATTAAATACGTACTTGCTATACCTATTTTTAATGACGTATGACCACACAGCTAGTTTGCAGCAAAATAGTATTTTTTCTACGGTCGTGCGTAAAGTGTCACTTTTCCGCACTCATTTTAGTTTTGAAAGTGCCATTTTTCCGCACGCAGTACTTTTCTGCAATACTTTTCCCAACGCATCAAAAAACATCCGGTATCTTTATAATTATTTTTTCCTATGACCACATATGACCACAAGTGACGGAGAAATGAAACACCATATTTAAAAGTTTTAAAACTATGTTTTTATCATAGTCGGCCAGATAAAAGGTAAATAAAAAAAATTTAAAATAGGTTTAAATTATTTGTTTATTCAACCAACGAAACGACAGCGACCCAAGGAAACTATGTCCATGATGGGACGAAAACCTCCACTGGTCCATAGGGAAGAAATACGTTTTGTCACAGTTATAATTAGTAAAAAAATTAAAATATTGGTATTAAACTGAACTAAAATTTTGTGTTAAGTGTTCAAAAAATAATATATAAAATTAGTGTGATTTATCATATTAGATTTGCTTGTGTAACTATACCAAAATGCCTAGCGCGACGTTTGTCTTTAGGATTGTGATGTTTCTAGGAGCATAATTTTTGTGTTATGATAAGTTGTACAGTCGGGGACTTTTTAAATTGCCGTTGTTTTTTTTTCTTTCAAAATTAATCATTTAAAGAAATAAAAAAAAGCAAATTTTTAAATATGTATGTATACAGACAGAGGTAAGGTTTACAATTTTTTTGTTTTTGTTCAAAATACTTTTCCGAATTTTAAATAAGAATATTTTTTATTTCCGAGGGCGGCCATTTAAAAAGTCCCCGACTGTACTAAAACCAAAAAAAAAATGTATGTATCTTAGAAATAAATTGAAATTGAAAAAAATTCAACCAGACCATGCTGTCACTGTCTCCACGGCGCACAGTGGTTCCAAACCGCATAAAACTGCAGCATTCATTTTCTTTGGGTATAAATTCGTTACTACTGGACCGATGTCAAAGAGTTTTGGCTTGTTCGAAAGTTAAGGCTTCAAGCTATACCACCCCATTACCAAAACTGACATTTCTCTAAAATTAAAGATGGCAGACGATTTTTGAAAATGCCAATTGACCCCCTTTAAAAAAATTGCACGCACCGCTCTCATTTTTAGTGTGGATCTGTAAAAAAGCCTTGCCTCTTCAGCCCTGTTGTGAATAAAAAGGTATCAATTGGTAAAATTGGTCTTGGATTAAAAAAGATAGAATGAAATGAACAAGGTGACTTTCAGCTACAAAAATCATTAAATCCACAATATTCACCAATCATAATAAAGTGTTTTTTGTCAGCAAAATCATGGTTATCGTTATTCTGAGTAGGCGCACTAGCGACCTGTTATGCCACAGTAGTGATTCAAAACCGTATAAGACGGACGCATTCAATTTTCTTTGGCAATAAAGCTTTTTTAAATATGAAAAATCCGAATTGCAAATAAAATTATATTATTAGAATCATATTTTCCTTTTATTAATTTGACGGTACTGATAATGCACATTAGTTCTTAGCATACAGGGTGACTAAAATAGCTAAAACTTAAGTATAGTTTTATAACTTTTAACAATTTAAGGCGTTGAACAGTCAGACTTAGAACAATGCAGTGTTTTTTTACTTAAAATTGATATCAAATTCTGTTTGAAAGTTATTAGTTAGGATGCATTTTTACGGCCACACTGTATATTACATACCAAGGGATGAAAGTGTCACTTTTTCTGCAAAAGCAAAGAGGTTGTAGCACAAGCGTAGCAAGTACTACAATCCCTTGGGGGATAATAACTTTTATTGCGACGTTTATTATCTATTTTCCCCAATTTTGAAGATAAAAAGTAACATTTCTTTTCAAAACAGGCTACTATGTGAATTACTTAGTAAATAAATGGTTTAACATAAAATTGTCTATTTTTAAAATTGGGACACCTATCTATATTAAAAGGTATTTCTTAATAGGACGGGTCAGGACGGGTGAGATATTATTAGCAATAAAAGCAGTAATATATAGGGTTTTAACGTTAATAATTTTAAAGGTGAGCTAGGTGAAGCTCTAAGGATATATTAATTTGATACTCAAATTCTTATTAAATTATTACCCATTAAAAAAAATCGTTTTATACTATTAAATATCTATTATTAACATTATATTCTAGAAGTACCTACCAATAGCTAATTTATCCATATTAATTTATCTTTAAAAAAAACTTTTACCAATAAAAACAACAATGTAAATGTCACTAATTTGTTTAATCCAGGACTAGAGACAAGCAAACCAAAAAATGCAACATTTAAGCGGCCAGGCGATAAGCAATTCGGCGATAGTGAGAAGTGGGGCAATGAGTAGTATTATAATATTATTAGTATAATAGTAGCTAATTATTGACTTCCTTAAAGTCATATAGGAGCCCCAATGCGTTATTTTTAGGGGGTTTTGAACCACTGTGCTGCGCGTCTGTTCGGAACCGAAAACAATGAGTTAAGAAAGTATAAAAGGCAACTTCAAAGGGGAAAAGTCAACCACTGATATTGGTGTATCGGAAAAAAGCATTCCCTCCTCAGCGTAGCTTGCTTAATTATAGTAAAATTAAGCTGACTACAAGATACAAGGTAAATCAAAAATAGGTAAAACTTATTTATTCATTCAACGAGTGAAACGACAGCGAACCAAGGAAACTAAGACCAACCGAACCGAACCGAACCAGTTCAACCAGACGATGCTATCACCGTCTCCAAACAATCAGTGGAGAATCCAGGATTTCCAGGGGGAAGGGGCCAAAGTGGTAGCAAACATCAAAATACTTTTTATTAGCGGTTTTTGATAGATCTGAGGTGTGAAATTTAGTATCTAAAGGAGATTGATGGCGCAACAGGCGAAAATTTTTTACAAAAATAAGTAGAATTTTTGACAAATTTTAATTAAGTGATGCTGCTAAACTAAAAAATAAGTTAAAGATCTGGGAGTTTGTCCAAATTAAAACGTTATTGAAAAGAACCCGTAAGCGGGAAAAGGTGAGAAGGTCATTTTTTAAATACTATCAAACAAAATAAGAATGCTGGGATTGGGGGGCCTAAAACTTTACCCTCGCAATTTCTGAGAACTCCTTTTAAAAGCGGTCAATTGTCTTTCTGTGGGTTAATATTCTCGGAAAGAGGCCATTAAAAACCATCACAACAATAATAATTATGGTACGCGCCAATATTTAAGTGCGTTCCCTTAAAATCTTTCATGAATCGAATCTTTTTTGATTATTTATTTTCCAGGTTCTTCCTTTTTTCTCAAGATCGCTTGTCCATTTCTTCCTTTCGTCCCTTTTTCTCCGCTTATGGGCTTCTAACGGCACACATGCCTCAGTGCCACGTAGTTATAAAATCTAAAAACACATTTTGCCCCCTTGCGCCCCCTACACGGTCAAAAAAATTGTCTTAGATCAAATCAAAATGCTTTGAAGTAAAATAATTTGTGCTTTCCTATTCACCAAGAGAATATTTTCTTGATATAGCACAAAAAATGTCTTGCCTCTTATTTAAATGTGAAACAGAAATTGTTTTATTATAATTTAGAACTGATTTAATCTAATTGACCGTTTTCTCTGGAAGCAAAATATTACTTATATGAAGACAATTCGCTTTGTAACAAAATGGAATATACTGAAACAAAACAATTAAAGAAAAAAAATAAAGTCTCATTTCAAAATTGAACGTTGCGTTCAACTAAAAAGTTAATTTTAATTCAATACAAATTGTTTTAAGGTAAAACAATTTATTCAAGAAAAGAACGTGTTTTCATTCTAGACAAAATTGTTTACCGTGTAAGTGCCACACATTTAATAGTCTTTGACAGCTGAAGAATTTGTTCTTGCAGGCCGATACGTGTGCAAAGTTTCATTGCTCAAGCATAAACCGTTTAGAATTGAAAAAATATTTTGACACCCTAACCATACTTTTTTATTGAGTCGTTTTTGGGTGTGTTAACAGGTCAGGTAGAGTTGGTCGATTCATTAGTAATCGATTAAAATTGGTGTTATAAAATCTTCATCAAAAAGCCCACGAGAGACGCTATCCGGACTAAACAGGCCAAAAATGTGTCCAGTGAACGCAGCATATAATATACATTTCTATATTCGCGTACCTCATCTTTAAGTAATCTGTGATCTTAAATTTTGTGATGCATTTCCATTCACAAAATACTTTCAGAGGTGAAGCATGCTTTCTTCGAAGATAAATGTCTGATAAAAAGGTTCCTATAATGCATGTCTCAAAACTTTTTCTTTGTCGAGATACAGATCATCAAAGTTGGAGATTTTTTAAACTTTTTTGTAATAACTTTTTTTAAAAACGCAGTAAAAATATAAAATTGGGTAAAGGCGTGTAATAGAACACGAGCAATAATTTGAAATTAAAATAATTTTTAATAAAATTATGCTGTCAATTTTTTAAAGAAAAAACTGTTTTTTTGGTATAAACTTTTATGAATGCCATATTAAACGCAATGTTTTTTTAAATATTTTTGGGTAATAAAAACCAGTCTCTCGCGAGGCATATTAATAAAATATTATTAATATTTTTTAAAAGAATAAGTAGGCTAAAATTATTTTTATTTTTAATTATTATTTTTGAAGTTTATTTTGACAGCCTGGATCTCCTCAATTTGTAATTTTATCGAAAAAAGGAATATCACATTTTTAAATCACAATTAGCTGAGTATTCAGCTGGCTGTGACAGATTTGTTTTTTCGTAAACCCTTCCCCCCCCCACTCCTCTAACTTTCAAAATGCTATATTTTAAAAACAGATGTGTGTTGTCCCCCATGTTATATAAACTTTTTTTCGGAAATAACCTCCTCTATCACCTGCTGCACTATGGCCCCTAAATTATGGGACACCCTGTATATGTAGGTATTGTAGCTTTTTGTAAATTAACATATAAAGATGTAACGTGTTAAGAATGTTTTTCGAACATTGAACCAGTTCTAATAAAATGTCATTATTTTTAACTATCACTTGAGTAGCGTATAGCCTACGAAATATTTTGAAATATAATAAATCACTTTTCTAAAAACATTATTTTTAACTAATTTTCAAAAAGCATTTCTGTTCTGGCGTGACTACTGATATTTTGTTATTAAAATTCGACATTATTCGTTTATCCTAGCTTAATTTTTACTAATTAATGTAGAAGCTTTTAATAAAATTAAATGATAGCGACACGATTATGTTTTTTAAAAGTCGCGTCACACAATAATCCTGAAATGCAACAGAACCATGTTAAATAATATTTACCCCCTTACTCGCCCCTCGACGAGGGGACCTGTTGCATGGCCCATTTTTGGATTATTCTTTATTTAAGGCATGCGCAGTTACCTGATTCAAACGTTATCTTTTACAACAGGATAGTGTTTGACCTCACTAGTGTTCGAATAACGCAGGCTACAAGTTCCTTCATTTGAGCAATTTAATGTAAATTTAAAATACTTTTGATACCATACAATTATTTCAAAAGCTACCAATGCGGGGTAATCGGCAGATTTAATTTTATGCCAATTATTAAAATTAATTTGTAACAAAAACTATAGTAGTGTTGCAAGTAGTGTTGTTTGACAACGGTTTTCACTAACAAAAAAAGAAGTAAACAGTAAACACAGACTATATTTTCCTGGCGGTTTTTCAGTGATATTGGTTTTTCAGTTTTTACCTAGTTATTTTCGGAACATTTTTATTAATTTTGCCAACACAACATATGTTTTTGACAGATAAACAAAACAAAGGATTAGAAAAAAAAATGCAAATAAAAATTGTGTCTGCAATAGGTCAAAATTGAACTTTTAAATATCACTTGACATATGTCATTTAATGTCGCATTTATAAAGGATAAAGTTAGCTGAAGGAGTACGTGCAAAAGGTCGGTATTTTCGCTTTCATGTTTAGTTGTTAAACTAATCAAACTCGAAGTCTCGTGGTGCCTAGGATAATCACAACTTATTCACTCTCACATTCATACTACATGAAGAAACAGTGGGCCCCGCCCGCCAAACACACCCATGGTAAGCAATTTTCTTTTCCTCAAGGAGGATTTAGTTTTGCCTGATACTCTTTGTCGAGCACAGGACTCTGTCTTGCTAGGACCATTGTGGCCAATTAAAATGCGTTGGGTGACATTTGTGGCAAACTAAAAAAAAATACTGAATAATTAAACAAATATCTGGAAGCAGAACTGTATTTTCCAGCTAGGTAAAACATTGATATGCCCAGTAACTTTTATACAGTGGAGAAGGGGGGTTCAGAAATAAGAAAATTTTAAGCGCCACAGTGTTTTAATATCAATGTTTTACAAAGAAGATCTTACCTAAAATACAGTTCAACCCAAACGTTGTAGCCAAACAATGAAACTCTCCCTACTTCCGAGGCTTCCAGAGTATTTGTGTAATTAAGAAAAACAAAAAAAATTGACTAATAAAAGATTCTGAATGAGTTGAAATGACACAAATAGAAACTCTTTACAGGTAGATGATGGACTTACAGGTAGTAGAATCTCCAACAGGTCACAGTGTACCTACACTTGAGTCGGTAGTGTGAGACTTCATTATATAAATGATCGGAAAAAATACACCTCCAAAATCATTCCATCATAGGGGAGATCTGGACCAAATATCTGCTGTCATCATTCTACGTTGGGTAGAATGAGACAGACAGCAACCCAATCCGAGATCCACCCCATGAGGTAAAACAGTGTAATGAAACCGCAAAAAAATATAACCTCATCTCTCTTTTGTCTCCGCAAAGTTGGTTCATTGGATTGTACAAATAACACAAAAATTTAGTTCATCTTGTATATTTTAATGGTAAACCGGACAATTTTACCAAAAACATGAAATAGGAAAAAAAATGAATGAAATGAAATGGAACAAGTCAGGGCCAAAATAGCAAGACACTCCAATTGTACAGTAAAAATTATAAATGAATAGTTATGCCGCAAAATTTTGGTTATGACGTCATACCTTATCTTGCGTTTACAAGAATTTCAAAAGTTGTACTTAATAAAAAATTATATGGAAAATTATAGCAAAAAAATTATATCTAAAATATCCTTGCTCCTACCTTGGTCCTGTTCTTATCTAATAGTTATTGAAGTAATATTTTGTAAACCTGGTGTTGTTTCCAGACATTCCTGCTACCCCAGGTCTCGTTCTGACGCGCCTCCCCTCGTGCTTGCTTAGCACATGGTGCTAGGGCAGCACATGGTGGTCAAAATGTGGTTGGATTTTGCCCGAGCGTAAAAACCCTGTGGAAAATGAAATGTTTCTGTTTCCTGGAATTCGTCTATTTTGCACGAAGTTCCCCTACACCGAGTAACTTAAATCGAGCATCCCATGTCGACTCAATAAAATAAAGTAGATTTAAACAGATGAACTAAAATAATCCTAACGTACCTTTCCCAGGGTTACAACTGGCTCGAACCTCGTTCCACCAGCAAAACTGTCCCGTCGATGGAATGGACGGGCTGTAACCAAAGGAAAAAACAATATATAGTTTTTATCCAAAACGTGGTTAAAAAAAAATATAAAAAACTCAAAAAATTCCACACGTCTGCTGTTAAAATTACATTTCACACGAAAAACAATTACAATTTGGGAGGCAAATATTGTCTTGAAGAATTCAAATTTTTTTAAAAAAATCGAACTTACCACGCTTCTTTCCCGTAGAAACAGCGTAGGCCGCCTTAAATCCCTCTCAGAGGGTGTGAGCGTCACTTAAGATTCGCCTAAACAACGACGGCTCACAGTTATACCGTCTTTGGTATAATTTGCAACTACTGCAGTGCCATTAAGTGCCAATAACCACAAAAACAATGGCGACACCAATAGACGGCCACCAGCCCAGCCAAAATTCTTTAGGAAAGAGACAAGACACTTTGTCGAGAACACAAAAAAAAATGAAGTTGCCGGTAATCGTTTCTAGATTTGGTGGGGACAGTACACAGTACCAACCAAATTTTCTCGGTTAAATTCAAATAAGAATGCAAACGCATTTATAAAAAAAATGCTCTCGCCGAAAAATCACTAACTCCGGTTTGCGAGACTGGAGAAAAAAACCGCGGTTTTCAAACTAACCAATGATGAAATACACTAATACTTCCGTACCCTGCGCATGAGGTGTTGTCGGATCTATTTTCCACGGTTGAAAACCCGCTAGACTATAAGAAGCTCAGCATTGAAACCATCAACTGTAAAATCAATTACTGGAGATTCGAGCATGCATCAAACCCAGGAATATTCGAACACTCAACCAATTCCCATATGAGTAAAACTACACTAAGTGTAGAATTTAGTTGTATTTTAGTTACAGTTTTAGTCAAAAGTTTCCTTTGCTCTTTAGATATGTTTTCTCTAAGATTCATATGGTTTGACGCCATTTTTGTAAAACATTTCTACATTAATAAAGTTGTTTCTGAACTTGAACCTAAAAATACACATTGAACTACTGCTTAAACCCGGCCTAAGAATGTTCAGATGTTGAGTTTGCTCACCACTAGCTAGCCCTACACAACCTTCCAATCCGACTGAGTTAGCTATTAACTTTATTTAACTATGATTATATATAAATTTATATAATATAAAAATACGATTTTGTTTATTCTTTTAGTCCTGGTTTTTATCCCTCGTTTATCTCCCATTTACAAAAGTGCATAACTCGTATTTATTTTGTCTTCTCCTTATCAAATTAATAAAGATATCAAAGGGGTGGAGCCCCGATTGTTCCTGGTCGAACCGTGGACCCAAATATATTTTCGTGCTATCCAAACTAGCTAATCCGTGAAGGATATGAGGTTCGGAAGCGAAATGATTGTCCCAATATCCTAGAAAATAAACATAAGCGAATGAAATGTTCACCTAAATGTTTTCTTCCTGTTACTGAAACCATTTGTGATGCGGCAACGCCGCCATGCCCCAGCAGAACAGCTGTTTATCTTCGTAAACGTCAAAGAAAACTACGAAATTTTACAGATAAACAAAGCAATCAAAAGTTTTTATGTGATTTTTCCCGAAACCTGTGATCTCAAGTTCCAATTACGATGTCCAGATAATGCGATGTGCGCAGTGTCCACAGTAATTCGATGGAATGCCTCCTTTTTAAGGTAACTTCCTGGACACTATATAACCTCCAAACCTAGCTCTATAAAATACCCTTAATTTGTGTACAGAAAGACGAGTCGAAGAGCCTTGATTATTGACCTAAATAAACAAATATGTAACGTTGCCTTAAAAGTAAAAATGACACGTTACACCATCTAAGCTGATAACAGGAGATCATTCGCTTAACGTGACTTCGGAACCACGGCTTTGTATTGTTCATCAACTTGGCCTACTTTGTTGATGCCCAAACTCCGCCCAACGCAGGCGTTACCCCTACCTCTGGCAAGCATGATAATGGAAGAACTTGCCTCACCTCGCTGGCTTGATCTGGTGCTGTATTCTTGAATCCCATGCCCGTGAGTGAGTAGCTTCTCACTTACTTTAACCCAGGTGATTGTGAGAGAGGATAACTGCACTCACCCTGCACTCGACTCACGGACCATCAAGAATACGGCCTCTAGTGTGTCTCGATGATTCTTACTCCCGTGTCAGTATCTGTGTTATGCCGGTTCGACAGTCGTCCGAGCTCTCGCTATGTCTCCCCGAGTATCCCGGCCGAGAGACTCGTACCCGAGTACGACCATACAGACTCTCGCTAATTTAGCGAGAGTGTCAGTAACAGTTGTAAACTCCCGACAACTCCATCATTATCACAACACAACAAGAGCTTACGGGAATGTGCGGTTCGGTTCGGTTCGAGAGTGTACACTGTCTAAACCTCGGTAATCTTCGCTGGGCTCTTTGACTTCTGTACAGAAAACCGACTCCAGATGAAGACTCGGCGTGGCGAAGCAAGGCAAGGCAGAGCGAAGTGAGAGGACCCATCTACACTTACCGTTTTGGCCTGTCTTGCCGAGGCAGGCAGAATGCTTCCGAAATCTTTTTTTTTGTTTACTGCCATGCAGTTAAGTCTGTATTGTACCGTGGTAAAAAATGCAACTATAGTTCCGCTCTTTATAGATAGAACCACATTCTCGACTCCACTACAACAAATATTGCTTCTAACTCATAGAATTAGCTCTACAGTCCTGCTTTTGGGAGACCGAAGTCAGTATCCTAACCGGTCCAGACCCGCTCCCTGACCTCTATTTTTTTAGGATACGTTTGCGACTAATTAACCAAGGTTAGGTTTCGACCTTCCAAAAGAAGGAAAGGGGAGCTAAGTTATGGAAAAACACGTTAGTTTAGGATCCCGTCGAACAATATGTGCGTGGTTAGGTTCTATTCTATTCTAAAACATTTTCGCGGTCCAGGAGCCCAAGAATAAAAAGTCGCCAAAACACCAAACGCTTGCAAGAGTAGTGCTACTCAATGTAGAATTTGTAAAAGTTTTCGTACATTTTTAACGTTTTTGTGTGAGCCCGCATCCCCCTGTGTAGTGGTTCTGCTTCGGATGTATCGCTGCTATGCTGGCAGCATATATTTGACCGGACTGCCTCGATCACGGCTTCTCGTCCCACTTTACACATGGTTGTATTGTTATGTCTAAAAAGCTATTTGACTTGACAAAAAACTGGGCGATTTATCCTAGTATGGATCGAAAACGTATAAAAAAAAAATAATTAAATTACGTTAGAACATCCGGTTTGTGGATTGCCTTTTATTATTCTATAACTCAAAATCTGCAATAAAAAACATCGGCAATCAAAATTTGGGAGAAATAATTATTTGGGCTTAATGAAAACGGATGGCAGGTGCGATTAAAATTTACCAAAAATTAATAAGAATAAAAAGTGTCAAGGACGGATTTCATTGAGAGATTATTATAAATAAACCACCAAAATACAGACTGGCATATCATTAATAAACACAAGTTTTAAACAAGTTCTGGCACTTCTTTGCTTAAGTTATTCCATAGCTATTAACAGATAACCATACAATGTCGTATTGTTTATCTTTCATACAAAATATAAGATCACACAGGCTTGTGTTCGAAAAATTTATACAAACGTCAAAATTATGATATCTATCTCTGTTTTTGGCGTTCGATAGACAAGGGCGAGTTATAAATACAAAAACCTGATATAGCCTTTGAGCTTTGGACTGAGCGAGTCGATTTGCTTAAATCATCTCAACATAGAAGACTCCTAATCTGTCTCTGCTCTTATAGTATTTAAGGCGGGTTTACCCGGCAACGTTCAATGCAATGGCTAATTAACATCTCTAACACAAACAGTAATTTAGGAGAGAATCCTTCATGACTTGTAAAGATTTGACAATGACGCTAATTTCTCATAAATTGACAAATCTGAAAAATTAGGTTTGAATTCTTTATTAATTATTGACAAGGTCTTAATAAGGTCACTGAAGCAAGCTTTTGCCTTTACGATGAGTGTCCTTAGGTCTTAGGAGTCAGGGTAGTCCAGTAGTATGGTCGTCGGCTGCACATGCAGAAGGTACTAAGTTCGCTTCTAAAACAACGGCCTAAAAATAAAAAGTCGTCGCCCTGGCGCCCTCTTGACTTTGTGCATCGATAATATATGCTAGGTCTAGTCCAGGAGCCGACACCCACCGAGGAGCCAGAATTATTAACCTAGGAGCCTGCTATAGTAGGTTACAGGATGGCGCCAGCAAAAATCTCAGTAACTCATGGAGACCGCGACTGTTGCGCTGCAAAGGAAAGAAGTCTATCATCTATAACCAAGTTCTGCTGAGACGATAGCGATGTTAGATAGATGCAAGTCTAACATTTGGCGGAACCACCTTTCTGAAGGTCTGAAGGTTGTAAAAGCGTAGGTCAAGTGTGTACACTCTACGCAACGCAGTATAAAGATCCCAGCCCTCGACAAAGAGGTCCAAAAAATTCCTTTTGGAGAAAGAAAACTTGCATCCTAAGGGGCACGTGCTTTAGTTTGGTATATGGTGTACGGACAAATCGGGGTTTGCAAAAAGGGCGCGTCGTGATGATCTCCCTACAAATACTACTGACTACTACACTGCTACAAGGTCTTACATTTAAGGACAATTTTTATTGCTGAAACCAATCACTTTTGCTCTAGTGGCTTAGAGGTGTTGATCCACTTTTCATGTTAATACAAATTGGATTTCAGGGGTTGAAAGACCTTACTTTTGGAATTAGAATTAGCCGCTAACTTGCGACAGCTTTAAATTTGCGCCCCGACATAAATTGTAATTTTGGAACTAGTTTGCATCTCTTTTTAATACACACCAGATTTTTTATTGCTGTCCAACTCATAACGCTGCACAGTAAGCTCTTGGACCTGATTTTTTACCAAAATTAGAAAATAAGGTTTTGTGACAATTTTTTGTTTTCAAATGAGCAAGATATAGTTGAAATATTTTCGCAACCATTTTATTAGTCTGAAAATAGTAATTATGAATCAAATTAGGGGATCCAATATCCAATGTTTTCTATTTATGAACCGATAAGTATGAAATTTAGAACTTTGGTGCTAATTATAATGTTCTACTCAAACTTTAAAAAAAACTTAGATATGGTAGATTTAAAAAGACTTTGTTATATCTGAAGTAGCTGATTATAATTATTGCCTAAAACAAAAAATATCACATGAAGGATCCAAAAGGGCGGTGTTTAACGTCGCTAGTTATAATTTTTGACTCAAACAAAAAAAACTATCATTTCGGACCCAAAATCTCTATCCTATAGACTATCCTCTTTATAAACAGATTTGTGTCAAACTTGGTACTTGGGGTTGTTTAAGGTTAAATTGCGCTCACCGTGTAATGCGTAACAAAGCTGCGTTGGAAAGGATGAAGAATTTGCGTAATAATATAAGCAAAAAACCAAACTAAAAATATTAAAAATAGTTAAACGGTGTTATTCCTTCGCTGTACCAAAAACTAGAAAATATTACAGACGCAAACCTGATTTTGTGGCGGATAAGAACTTGCAAGTTTAACGACTGCATAATCAAACAGGAATGATTTGTCTAGGACAATGTGTTTGGAAGTCCACCAAAATAAATATTTTTAAAGCCCCCACGTTTTCATATTAGTTTGTTAAAAGTCAGGTTTGGTACTGCTGATGATTTACCTTAAGTTTTTTACCTTCCTAGCCCGCACAGCAATGGCTACAGAAGGTATTGTTTTGGACGATTTTGTTTTTTTTACAAATAACGCCACAATATCGTCCTGATGGCTGTCTGTGTGTGTGTGTGTGTGTGTGTGTGTATTTTTTCTGTCCGTAACACAATAGCTCCTAAACCGCTGAACCGAAATGCATATAATTTTCAGGTAAAATAGTGTTGGACACACTAAGGAGCTGATTAGATTTGGGTAAAAATTCATTAATGCTATTGACAATTAAAAAATTTAAAAAATGCTAACTTTTTAACGGAGCATCGCATCAGTATGCTGTTTTCGGAATATAGTGACTACATTTGGCTCAGTAATTTGTGTAATAACCAAAAACTTTGTAGGAGATTTAGTTTCCCAGATATTTACAAAAAACTGTTTTCAAGGCTGATTATCATAGCTTCAATTGTAAGTGTACGCTAGCTAGGAAGGTATCAGATCCGTCATGGATCTATTTATTTTACCCATTTTTATTCAAAAACAATCCACTTCTCAAAGGTAACTTCTTGTGTAATTTTTGGCTTTTGAGATATCAGAGTTGGTACTTTAGCTCACACCTATACTATACTATAGCAGTGTGAGCTATGGTGATCCTAACTTTTTCGAGAAAAAAAAGTTGCTCCGATTTCAAAAATTTTTATATATCTTTGCGTTTCAGATGATTTTGAAACTTTTGAAATTTTTTTGTTGCGCCGTCTGTCTGTCTGGCTATCTGTCTGTTTGTTTGTCTGTCTGTCTGTCTGTCTGTATGTCTGTATGTCTGTATGTCTGTATGTCTGTCTGTAATGACCAACGCTCATAACTCAAAAACCGCTTGGCCGATTTTAATGAAATTTGGTACCTAGGCTGGATCTTGGGTCGAGATGGTCCCATTTAAAAATGAACAAAATCCACCGAACACAGGCCAAATAAAAGGATGGGGGTGGATTTCAAAAATTAGAGTTTATGTGAAAATACAGCGTGTGTGATATCAAACGAAAGGTAATTGAGTCTGGAGTTAAACAAAATACATTTCAGTTTTGATTTAAAGGGTGGGGGTAGATTTCAAAAATTAGAGTTTACGTGAAAATATGGCGTGTGTGATATCAAACGAAAAGTAATTTAACTCCGGAGTTTAACAAAATACATTTTAGTTTTTGTTTTTGTAAGGGTGGTAGATTTCAAAAATTTGAGTTTAAGTCAAAACATGGCTTGTGTGGTATTAAACGAAAGATAATTTAGTCTGGAGTTGAATAAAATATATCTTAGTTTTTAGTTATATTAGCTCGCACGAACACTATAGCTATAGTACCTGGTGTGAGCTTAGGGGCCCATATATTGACAGAGTATTTGATGTAGTAACCCTCTTTTTATTTGATTTTTAAAATTAGTATAAAATTCTCTTTAAAATGACTGGACGTTTTATTTTTAACTTCTTATTTTCTGAATACTCTTTACATTATTTGTATTTTTTAATATTTTTTTTAGATATTTATTTAAGTTAGCCTAAAGTGCTTAAAAATTAATATTTAAGCCTTCCCCGTCCCCCGCCCTCCCAGATATATAACTCATTTTTTAGTTCAGCAGCATCACGTATTTAAAATTTGTTACAAATTCTACTTAATTTTTTTAAATTCGCCTGCGGCGCCATAAATCTCCTTTAAATACTAAATTTTACACCACAGATCTATCAAAAACCAAAAATATTTTGATGTTCGCTGATACTTTAGCCCTTCCCCCCTGGAAATCCCGGATCCGTCACTGCCAACCTACATAATATTATACAATAGACATTATTTATTTTTATTCCTAACGATATTTTCCTTTGAATCAACAGGTGAAACCTCAAGGCCCCCTCCTTGGGTGCGCCCATGGTAATAGGTTAAGATTTAAGAAAATGATGGGTTTTTTATTTTTAACCTTCTTGCATATTTTTTCCTCCTCTAAATTTCATGCTGCATACGGCCATGGAGGCTATCAATAGAAATTGGTGTTCCATTAAACACAGTAAAAGGTCCGACCCATCTTTCTTCAGTAACATTTTCAAAAAGACGCCGCCATCTTCAATTATAGGCTGTTTTTTCTTTTATCAGTCTTTTACTCAAAAAGTACCGACCTTTTGAGAAAACATGACAATAAAACATTTAAAGCCCATTAAAAGACCTATCATACGAGATATTTCTGGGGTACCTAAGTACTACCCTTCCAGAGATACGTACACTTAGGTACCACCAACTTGTACATTACATTAAAAATAAATACATCAACATTTTTAAATTTAACTAGTTTTCTCCGAAACGGAGAGTCTAGAACGAAAAGTATAAAGAATTTTTTGTAGACAATGAAATTTTTATTTAAAATGTTTATCATTTATTATTATTTATTATATTTTTGCGGTTTTCGCAAAAACTAAGCATTTCAAAAAAATCTATGTTTCATAATTTATTTTAGAGAATAAAATTTTCTGACGATTGTGATTCCAACTCTTCTACGTGGAGCATTTTTCAATTTGAAATGAATCTTAAGGAAAAACGTCCTCACTCCACAAATTTCTGATAGGTTGAGAAATAAAAAGCGTAGTTTGGAATAAATTATGCTTTATTTATTTCTAAAAACCATCAACCCGACGCGTTTCGGCTTCACCAGCCATTTTCAAGGGTTATAGAAGTTTACAAAAACCAAATATTGGAAAACAACACCTATTATACTGCCACCATTATGAAAAACTCACCAAGTTACTTACACATTGTTAAAAAGGAAATTTTCTTCTTTAGTAAACATAATTTATACATTTATCATGGAAAGTTTGGATTTTTAGATATTTTTTTGTAATTTTTAAAATGCATTTTCGTTTACGGCGTGATACATATCGTTGAAGAGAAAAGGAAAATTTTTGACAATGTTCCTAGAGAAAAAAAGGGGAGGGGGGCTTTTATTATGTTTGATAGTACCCTAAGGGCTATTGAGTCCGCCTAGTCTTGGTTTTATGTTTGCAGAAATGATTTTTTTAAAAATTTATCTCTACTCGGGCGCCATCTTGAATAATATCATCAACCGGATCCTTGAAGTAGAGTTCTTGGGCTAACAGAATCAGCAATAAAATTTTCTGTATACCTCATATCCGACCTCTTTGAAAATCTTCCTAACTAAGGGTGTTGTTGGAGATTTGAAGTTTGGACCTTTTCAAAGTTGGAAAAGCCTGCCGTTAGGATACTTAAAATCCGAATTAGATTCTAGCATTCCCGATTACATACAGGGTGTCCCAGATAAAAGTAACTACATGGGGATTTTGGACACGGTAAAAGTTCCAAATTTGGTAAAATAATATAGAAGCTGCGCTATTCTCAGCCCAATAAGATGCTGCATCGAAACTAAACACATCGAGAAAAATTTGTATTTTTAGAAAAACTGAAATATCGTCGCTATCTTGCATACAAATTTAATAGAATTTGATAGTTTTGTATTAGCGGCTGCGACCAACCCATGGTGAGAAACCAATCAATTTTTTCCTAGACCTTCTAGTTTTTTAAAACCGTTGTCAACTTTGTTATTTCTTTTAGCCGTCCTATTGAATTTTTACGTCAATAAATAATGCTTTAAAACTAAAACGAAAAAGGTGAATTTACAAAAAAAAACAGTTTTTTCTTACTTAGTTGGCTGTGAAACAAATGCCGTAATTATGTTTATTGCCATATCTATGTAACTATCTTACTGGCTAATAATGCAGAGGCCTCAGTTCAGCCTTGTTGTAATCTGCATAGTTTTTTTATGTGCTGGGTGGAAAAAAATATGCAACTTTAGTCAAACTCAGTATGTAAGTACCACTTTCGAATAATTTCGAAATATTTAAAATGTTTGCCAATTATTTTATTTATGTGTTAAGAGTTTTAAACTCTTTCAATTAATTTTGATATTTCTTGAGTTACACTGCAAATTTAATTTGGAAAAGTGTCAAATTTGGATTAATGAGTGTTTCATTTTATGCCATAAAAACGCTGGATGAGCTCAAGATACTATATAGGTACTTGGTACGATTACTACCTATGCTGGCTTTGAGTTCTCGTTGACCCCATATGGGGTGGTTGGTATATATTATAATTTTTATCAAAATATGATCATTTCCTTTAATTTATTTTAACGCACCGGCTTTTAGTTTTTGGTCTTGTTTTGCGTTTTACCATGAATAATGTTTCAATTGTTAGTATCAAAAATAAAAGATACATTTTAAGAAATTGCATTATTTTTTCGTAAATAAAAAAATAAAGGTCTTAGCTGATAAATTAAGTAATTGGCAAATTTTTGTCAGATAGTTACTTATGTAATTTCACATTTATACCCATGCCCACCATGAAATGACTCAAAATTATCAAAAAATTCTGCAGAAATAATTGTGATGTATTGTAAAAGGCGCAAAGTGAAACATCCATGCTCCACACACAAAAACGATGCGGGTAATATGACTAACAGATAGCCTGTGCCAGGCAAAAAATTTCCTATTTAAACAACGCTAAATGTCCAACATACTGGTTCTATCATTGTCGGTCCTATAAGCTGCTCATAAAATCTATCCCTATTCGAAGGAGCCAACAGAAAAGTGGCATAAGGTAACTTTGCCTATTACCGGCTTAGTTAAGG